>JAODAL010006549.1:0-132560 GCA_025379985.1 Phyllomedusa bahiana | reverse complement strand
CCCCCCAGAACATCCACCCCACTCACCATAATTTTCACAAAAAGCGCCGGCCTGCTTTATATTTCTTAATACTTTTTCCCCCACAATGCACAATCCTTTTAAATTTTGATACACGGGCTGCTGGGGAGGGACCCTGAAAAAAATGCCTGTTCGGCTTTGGGGTATTGGGGCAGGCAAGGGCATGAGTGGGGGAAACCCTCTGTGCCCCAGACCGGAAAGGCAACATTTCCAAGGCCAAAACCTGGCAATGCGACTTTCGGGGCTTTGGCTTTGGGGGGTTTGGGTTTTAAAGTGTTTTTTTGGCCCCAAAAACCGGGAAAGACAGAAGTGGCGTAGTGGCCGCTGACCAGGAGGTATAAAAACCTGGGGGGGAGGAGAAGGGGTAGGATGGTTCTTGGGGTGGTGGTGGTACTGGGGCGAGGGTGGTGGCTGAAGGGAGGGGGACCCTGATCATGACTTGAGAGCGGGCAGTGAGGAACGCTCGGTGGTGGCGGAGGAGGGGGAGGCGGGGGGACAGAGGGTGTGACAGGGGTTTTGGGAAGCCCGGCATCGGTTTGGGGTTTTTTTGGGCCAAGTGCTGCCTCCATTTCAATCATGCATTCGCTGCATTGCTAGACATTTTTTTTTTAAACCTAAGTTCTTTCTTTACTTATCTTACCAAATCAATACTCGTTGGGTGAAACAAGGCTTGCTAAAAGAAGGCCCGGGTTAAGAGGTCCTGACCTTTTTGCGGCGATAACGGGAGCGGGGTTTCCGCTGCCCCGTGGCGGGCCGGGAATCATTAAGCGGACTTCTTTCCGACCGCCCTCCCCCTTTTTGAGGCGGGACCGTACGAACTCCCCCCATTGTTTCCTCCGTCCGTGATGAAGCGCGGGAAAAAGAAAAATTCGCTGAAAGGCCCAAGTTTGGATCGCAATTCATCATCATATCATCAAACAGGTGACTTTGTCGTCCTGAATTCTGCATCCGGGAGTGCGGGCTACAAGAAAGGGGGACTGCAAGGGGTTTTTCCCGACCCCGCCCGGGATTTTTGCTGATTTGACCGGTTCCTTCTCCTCCTCTGATGGCATCAGTAACTGGTGTCAAGCAAAAAAATATCCTCTTTGGCCTTTGATCTTTAAAATGCCCCCCTGACCCCAACCGCATTTTGCATCAAAGAGGTCTTTAGAAAATGGATAACCCCAGTGGTGTGTCACGGTTGACATTTTTTGGGCCTTCGCTTCATGTTGGAGGATTTTTGATGACATTGTTGCCGTGACTGGGAGGACGGGGGGAGGGGGAAGACGCTGGGGTTGGGCATTAACCCCTGAAGAAAAAGATTGGCGACGCTGTCGTTTTGAGTTCACAGGGCCCTGACCCAGCGATGACAGGGTGACGGTCCGCAAAATGACAATCCGCTGGCTTGCTGTGTCCCGCAATGGAAGGAGCACCTTTCTCATACCTCACCCCCTTCCTACCCCCCCCTTTGCTCGCTTACCACCCCGAATTTCGCTCCATGTTCAGAAAAAATAAAATTTAAAAAGGGTATGGGAAGGTTTTGGAACGTCTCTTTAAAAGACGGCAAATCACCCCGCTTTCTCAAATCCCTCTAATCAAAACAAAATTGCTGGATTCAAATTTAACTGCAAGGTGTCTCTATCAACAAATCTGGACTGGGCAAAAGTGCAAAAAAAAACACGTATCTGAAATGTATACGGATAATAAAAGGTATTTTTGGCACCTATCAATTCACCTGTGGTGACTACACAATTGCTGGATTCAAATTTAACTGCAAGGTGGCTCTATCAACAAATCTGGACTGGGAAACCGTGAAAAAAAAATGTATCTGAAATGTATACGGATAATAAAAGGTATTTTTGGCACCTATCAATTCACCTGTGGTGACTACACAATTGCTGGATTCAAATTTAACTGCAAGGTGGCTCTATCAACAAATCTGGACTGGGCAAAAGTTCAAAAAAACACGTATCTGAAATGTATACAGATAATAAAAGGTATTTTTGGCACCTATCAACCTGTGTTGACTACAGATTTGCTGGATTCAAATTTAACTGCGAGGTGGCTCTATCAACAAAGCTGGACTGGGCAAAATTGAAAAAGAACACCTATCTGAAATGTATACTGATAATAAAAGTGGAGTTTTGCACCTAAGAAATAGACCTGCAGTTACTAGAAAAGATCTGTATCCTAATATAAGTTCAGGCTGCCCTATATCCAAGTAATATTTCAACAGTAAACTGTTAATAATAAAGCTATTGCAGTGCAATGTCTGCAATACAATATCCAGTATTCTTTAAAGAGCTTGTCTGTGTTCACCCGCCCCCCCCCCCCTCTCGCTCCCTCCTGTGACTTTACAGCGGCAGATGCTGATCTAACTAAGTTCTAAGGATCACAGCTAAAAGTAGAGCTGTCTCTGTGAAAAAATAGAATAATTTCGCTGAGCTGTTTGCTGAGCTGTTTGGACAGAGGCAGAGCGCACGTCCTACTGCTATGAGACGCTGACACACACTGATCATGAACAGGAAGGCTGTTCTATGTAAAAACGAGGTCATGTGATTTTTCCAGCCAATCGCAACCATACACATCCCAGTCATGACGTCGCACACACATCTCCCCCTGCTCTATTCTGTAAGCTGATTTGCTGGCCTCCAAAATGACAGGAAGCGCCGAAAATGGCGCGATATTAATAGATTATACACAGATTTTAACCTAAATTATCGTGTGATCTAAAAAATCTGATCAACGTAAATACCGTGCCGATTTCAACTTTGTCGATAATAATCGCTCAACACTAGTGGCAGGCTCGTCACCTGCAAGTGGCAGTGGCACAAACATTCCTGGAGCAGGCCCAGGTCGCAGAACAGCAAAGGGATGTCACAGCAGGGGTCACTCGGTGAGGCCAGAACTGCCGCTGTCATCTAGCGGCCGTGTGTTATTCAGCAACCCAATGGTTCTTGATTGGTTGACTAGGTCATCCACTTCCTCCTCGATGACATCTGACAACCCCAGCCAAGAGTCGGTGAGAACGTCAGACACAACCCTTAGTTGGCATGGCCCAGGAGCGGGTCAGCGGCCCTCACCTGTCCTCAACCCGCCTCTGTCCCATCCGTTTCCCTCAGCCAGAGATCTACTATGTGGTCTGGGCTCAGCGCCACTATATAGCGAGGATGAACAATTTTAGAAAGGCAGTCAGCAGCTACTTGGCAGTGAAGAAATGGGGCCAATATCCCCTGCTTCTTGCAGTATTGATGTGGAGAGTGGCATGGGAGGTTTTTTGGCGAGCGGTAAGCCTCTGCATATCAAAACCGTTGAGGAGGACAGCAGTGACAATCAAACAATCATGAAGTATAAAAATGGTGGTTTGAATCCAGTTTCTGCATTACACCAGTTTGTTCGAAAGCAGCGTATGGAACTTGAGCTGAAGGAGACCATAACTACAGGAATTGTTTTAGGTGCTTATTTTGCATTCTGTGCCATTATTGATGGAATTCAGAACAAAACTGGAATGGGACAGAAAAAAAAGAAGAAAAAGACAGCTGCAAAACTGTCTTTGTATGAGAAAGGGGAGGCCCTCCCCTGTTAAAGGTGGAAAAAGAGGAGGCCCTCCCATGTTAAAGGTGGAAAAAGGGGAGGCCCTCCGCTGTTAAAGGTGGAAAAAGGGGAGGGCCTCCCCTGTTAAAGGTGGAAAAAGGGGAGGCCCTCCCCTGTTAAAGGTGGAAAAAGGGGAGGCCCTCCGCTGTTAAAGGTGGAAAAAGGGGAGGGCCTCCCTGTTATAGGTTGACAAAGGGGAGGCCCTCCCCTGTTAAAGGTGGAAAAAGGGGAGTCCCTCCCCTGTTAAAGGTGGAAAAAGGGGAGGCCCGCCCCTGTTAAAGGTGGAAAAAGGGGAGGCCCGCCCCTGTTAAAGGTGGAAAAAGGAGAGGCCCTCCCCTGTTAAAGGTGGAAAAAGGGGAGGCCCTACCCTGTTAAAGGTGGAAAAAGGGGAGGTCCTCCCCTGTTACCTGTTCATCAATTTCCCGCTGTTCAATAATTTCCCCCTGTTCAATAATTTCCCCCTGTTAATATATTTATTCTTGTTCATAAATTTCCCCCTGTTAATATATTTATTCTTGTTCATAAATTTCCTCCTGTTAATATATTTATTCCTGTTCATCAATTTCCTCCTGTAAATATATATTTATTCCTGTTCATCAATTTCCCCCTGTTAATATATTTATTCCTGTTCAGCAATTTCCACCTGTTCATCAGTTCCCATCTGCCCGTGTACCCGACCTTTCTGCTATGTTACCTGACCTCGAATCTCCGCCTCCTGCCCTGACCTGTTGGCCTGACCTTTGACTACGAGTTTCGTCTTACGATTCGGTACCTCACTGCGCCCCGGCTGCCACCACAAGCTGGTCACGCCATAGGTAGCGACCTGGTAGGACTCTCGCCACAGAAAGTCCATCCTGCTTTGCGGCCTGCTCTGGTGAAGACTGGGACCTACTTAGACCCCGCTCCCTGGCGTGGCTGCTACCACCGCTTGCGGTGGTCCAGAGGAGCCACTACCCGTGTCGTTACAATGGCTGAAGTGAATGCCAAGTTTCCTGGCCAGTTCTTTGAATGGTGCAGAGTCCACCACTTGAAAAGGGAGGGACTGCAGTACCACCAACTTGGACAGGAACACGGTCAGCTTCTGCACTTAGGGATGGCTAGACACATACTGCTGTCTCTTGTCAATCGTCTCGGTGAACGACTGCTGGCACCATGAGTGCCGAGGAGCAGGAGTATCTGGACCGGTAGATGATGTAATAGACAGGGAGTTGTCTTCAGCAGAGGTGTTGAAGCCATGACTGCCTGAAATGGGAGGCGTGCCACTGGGTGCTACAGCTGGTGTGACAGGATGGACCACCACATCTGAAACATGTATGGTGACACTGCATGATGTTGATGCAGGGCCATGGTACTAACGTTAGGTCCCTGGTCACACTTTACTTTCTGGCCACAGATTCGACATATAGCCATGTTCGCCTCCTCTGGTGTCTTAGCAAAAAACTGGCACACCGCCGAGTAGGTGATTTTACCACCAAAGCGCTGCACTGACTGACTGTTACCGCCGCTAACCCGGTGAGTCCCTGTGCCGCTACTTTCTAGGACCTGCAAAGTGGGTGGTCTAAATCGTGGCCGTTTGGCTCCCAACCTCGCACTGCTGCCACCCTGCTGACTCCCGGCCACACTACCGACTTACGGGCTGCGCCACTGCCTGACACGCAAGCTGCTGCTCTCTTCTCCCTATGATAATGATGAACCCTTGTACACTGTTGGTCTGGGTCAGCTGATAGCATCACATGGCTTTCAAAACCACCAGTATGCTGATGACACCCAACTTTACATCTCTGGCCCAGACATTAACTCTCTACTTTCAAGATCCCAGATTGTCTGTCATCCAAAGCCTCCTTCTTTTCCTCCAGTCTCCTAAAACGTAATGTAGAGATAACGGAATGCTACCAGGGCCGGGACAATGGGTAGTCGAGGGTAGGGCGCCACTTCATCCCAGGGAGAAAAGGGGGCACAAGGAGACATGGAGTGGACTGAATCTTCCGTTTGGGGGGCACTTTATTCCTTGTTTAACTAGGGCACCAGAATAACTTGTCCCAGCCTCGCGTGCTTCTCCCGGCTCCCATGTGCGATCGGCTACATGGATTATTGTTTGCCTGTCACCGCCGTCCTCCTCAATGGTGTCGCTGAACAAAGCCTGACCGCTCGCAACATAACCCCCCATTGCAACTCTCCTCATCACTATTTGCCCGCTTCTGCAAGAAGCAGCGGATGACTTCCCCACCTCTTTGCTGCCCACTGTCCTCAAATAATTGGTCCTCACTGTATAGTGGTGCAGAGGCCACAGCACATAGTAGTTCTCTGGGTGTGGGAAGCGAACGGGACCGAAGTGGGTTGAGGACAGGTGAGAGCCCCTCACCTGCTCCTGGGCCATGCCAACTAGGGGTTGTGTGTGACAAACCCACCGACTCTTGGCTGGGGTTGTCAGATGTCATCTTGGAGAAAGTGTATGACCTAGTGTGTGGTCAACACATGGCCGGTAGATGACACCGGATGCTGTGGCCTCGCAGGGTGACTCCTGCTATGACGTCCCCTTACTGTGCTGCGATCTGTGGTGGCTCCGGTAACCTACTTCTGTGTTCTTTGACGCTACGGTAGGATCGTAGCCCTCAGCTTGTTTTTTTTCCAGCTTTCGCTACCATGACTTTATCAGGCTACATTCAGTTTTTTGGTCAGTTTTGCCCTCTTAAGTGCCCAGGGAATTTTATAGTGAAGCGATTCTAAGAGCGGCGGCAGTCATATGCGTGTCATACTAAAACACAACATTGTATGAAGACCAAACCAAGCTCCCTCTGCATATTTAAGCCTGGCACAATGTTCTTCAGCACCCTACAGGCTCTGTGCAGCCTGGAAATAGCTGGTTTTTAATGCGATTCGTCCCGAAGCAATTCGGACCGAAATGAATTTTGTCGGAAAATTCGGCGAAGTCACCGAATCGAATTTTTGAGAAATTCGCCCATCTCTAATTATTTATCAACCTCATCAGAGAAAACTTCACTCCACAGTCCCCATCGATCACCTGCATATCTGTAGAATGCGCTTCTCCCTTAACCTGCTTCTCCCTTGTTTCTCATGACAAACTTTCCTCTCTACTGTCCAAATCTAAGCTTACCACCTGTAATCTTGACTCACTACCATCCCACCTCATCACATTTGATTATACCTTCACACCTATCCTCTTGATCTCTCTTCTCTTTTCAACTCACTGCTTCCATTTGCCTCAAAACGCCTTGAACAACACATCTATGTTTAACTGTCCTCTCATCTCTTTCTACTCTTCTCTTGATTTGCTGCATTTTCCGATCCATCACTCTACCGAAACCGCCCTTACCAAAGTCACCGATGACCTAGTTACTGCTAAAACCTTACACCACTACTCCGGACTTCTTCTTTTAGACCTGTCCTCTGTCTCTGATACTGTCAACCGTGCTCTCCTGGTACAAATCCTCTCATACCTCAGCATTACATACTTTGCCCTTTCCTGGATCTCTTGATACTTCACTGATAGGATATTAAGCATCTCTCACTCTTGTACAACCTCCTCCTTCTGCCCTCTCTCTAATGGTGTCCTTCAGAGGTAAATCCTGGGTCCTCTAGCCTACTCTATCCAGACTCTTAGTCTTGGTCCTCACATGGCTTTTGGTACCACTTGCATGCCAATGATACCCAACTTTACATCTCTGGCCCAAATGTTAATTCTCTACTCTCCAGGATCCCAAAGTGTCTATCATCCTTGTTCTCCTTCTTCTCCTACTGTCTCCTATAACCAAATGTGGAGAAAACTGAATTCATTACCTTTCCACCATTTCACTCTATCCCTCCATCTGATATATATCACAGTCAATGGCTATACACTCTCACCGACTGCAATATTTTGCCTGGACATCAACCTCTTGGCTTTGAAATGGATGGATTGACTTAATTTCAAATTTTTCAACTGTCATGACACTCATATGATGCAGTTTGTCAATTTTCTAGGCCAAGAACAGCATCATCAGCTGGATGATTCTTTTTCTCATCTTCTTCATAGCTGGTCCTCGATTCAAACAAGTGAATTTTCACTTATGAATCAATCTAATAACACACTGAACTATTGGGGAATGTGAGAACAGGTTGTAATTTGTAGTATATAGGAAGAAAAAGATTGTTCCACCACTAAGCATATGCTAAATAGTTACAAGTCAAATTTATATTAAGATGATTGTCTATAAAATGATAGTAGTCTCATGTTCAAAGTTGTAGCTGATGGTGAGATATGGGGCCTGAAATTCAAAAGTTCAAAACATTACCCTTTTTCTTGTCAGTGTATATTTCACCAAGACCAAGAGCAAATTAAAAAAATACAATAGATAAACCTTTTGGTGCCTAGACATATCTGAAATGGGAAAATTTAAGGATTTTCACAGGCATTTTAATACTGTTGATACTAGTGACTAACAGAATAAGTTGGTACAGTGTAAGCGAATAGAATCTGCAAATGGAACTTTTTTTGGCACACATTCTTGTGGTACCAGCTACCACTTTAGCAAGATTTTCTCACCATTTAAGATATTTTGTGATTTTGGCCAAATTAGCCTAATTTAAGACTTACAGTGTTCTGCTCATGTTTCCTTCCAATTGCTCATGTAAGGTAACTTGCCTGTTGAGGAGAACACATAAGTTTATTAGGAAAGAATCAGGACTTTACTGCATGTAGCTCTCATGCACATAGATTCATAAATTTCTCATTGTAAAATCAACATTGACAAATGTGACATATTGCGGAAAACTAAATATTTCAGAGTCTGGTAAATTACAAATGGTTCACAACAGCTCTAGTAGTTTTATACCAATGTATAAATGAAATGTTCAGTTCTAAAGAAGCCTTTACTGAGAAGAAACATTAATGAGTAGGGCACAGATTGGTCAGCCTGTTCTTTGGAGAAGACAATGGGAGAATGTACTCTCTCAAAATGAAAACAAGTTCTAGACTCTATAATCACTAAGTGATGTTTAGAACTTCACAGGTGGACCTGCAAATGTTAGGACAACCTATCCTTCTGTTAGTATGTAACCATTTTGGGCATCTCCAAACCTTCCTGGTAGTGATGAGCGATTGTGTTAACTATCGTTATCGATTCGATAGTCGATATCGGCAATTATCATGAAGATATCCGATAGTCGATAACAGATTATCGCCGATGACCATTAAAGTCTATGGGAAAGGAGCAACACCTTCATTCTTACACCCAAACAGGGGTGGAGAAGCTGGAATTAACATCCACAACAGCAAACTGGATATGTGCTACATCTTAGGCAAGACAATTAGGCAACAAGAGTCACAGAAAGAAACTGACAGACTATTCTCTATCCCTGTCTTGTACCACAGCATGACCCTTAAACCTGTCTGACCCACAGATTAAAAAGTGTCAGTAAAAAGAGTCTTTCAACCACCATTTTAGTAGAACTGGACACTGACTATGCTTGTCCTGTACCGCAGCATGACCTTTAAACCTGTCTGACCCACAGATTAAAAAGTGCCGGAAAAAGGAGTCCTTGAACCACCATTTTAGTTGAACTGGAAATTGACAATACCTATCCTGGACCGCAGTATGACCATTAAACCTGTCTGACCCACAGATTAAAAAGTGCCGGAAAAAGGCGTCTTTGAACAACCATTTTAGTTGAATTGGACATTGACCATACCTGTCCTGGGCCACAGCATGAGCCCCAAACCTGCATGACCCCCAGATTAAAAAGTGCCGGAAAAAGGAGTCTTTGAACCACCATTTTAGTTGAACTGGACTTTGACTATACTTGTTATGGACCGCAGTATGACTATTAAACAAGTCTGACACACAGATTAAAAAGTGCCGGAAAAAGGAGTCTTTCAACCACCATTTTAGTTGAACTGGACATTGACTATCCCTGTCCTGGACCGCAGCATAACCTTTAAACCTGTATGTCTCCAAGACATACCAATTTCAACACAGCCTGGTTTCTCTGGGCACGGGATGCTACCCGTGGACCTTGGGGGAAAGAACCCTGCCCCATCCCTGCGGTTTTGAAGAGCGTGCGACGAGCCTGAGAGCCACCGTTACCAACAGAGACATCCACCCAGCTCACCTAGTGAGCTGTCACAGAGATAGAGTGGCGTTGGCCATGCTTACTAGTCCATGTATCAGTGGTCAGATGGACTTGGCCGGACACAGATATAGACAACTCGCTTGAAATTTTAGATGAAACGTGGTTGGCCAGGGCAAGGACGGCTTTTCTGGAAAAGAAATGCCTGCTTGGCATTTGGTATTGGGGGCAGGCAAGGGCCATGACGTGGTGGAACCCATCTGTGTCCACAAGATGGAAAGGCAACATTTCCAAGGCCAAAAGCCTGGCAATGCCGACATTCATGTTTCTTCTGCTACCAAACCTGGAAGACAGAAGGCTTGCTGCTAGACTGCCCAATGTATGTCGTGCAGGTCAAAATGGTGGAAGGAGAAGGGGTAGGATGGGTCTCTGGTGGTGCTGTTGGTACTCGGGCAGAGGTGGAAGCGGAAGCGGAGGCTGATCCCTGATCATGACTCTGAGACACATGGGCAGCTGAGGAATGCTTGGTCGTGATGGAGGAGGAGGAGTCGGAGACAGAGGGTGTGATAGTGGTTGGAAGCCCGGGATCGGTGTGGCCTTTTTTGGCCAAGTATTCCCTCCATTTCAACTCATGCATTTGCTGCATGTGACTAGACATGTTGGTGGTGGTTAAACACCTAAGATTATTCCCTCTACTGATGCGTTTACGGCATATGACATCGTTGGGTGAATCAGAGGCTTGCTCGAAAAAAGGCCCAGGCTTGAGAGGTCCTGGACCTTTTCTACGGCGATAAGCGAAGAGCGGTGTTTCCGCTGATCGTGGCTGGAGGAACAATCTCAACGGACATGTGCGACCGCCCTCTCTCTTTCTGAGGCAGGACCTGTACTGACACTACCCCATCGTCTTCCTCCTCGTCCAGTGATAAAGCGCTCGCAAGCAAATTCTGCTGGAAAGACCACATTGGATCCGCAATGTCGTCATCATCATCATCAACACAGGTGACTTCCTCGTCCTGACATTCTGCATCCTGGAGATGCGGGCTACAAACAACAGGCACTGCAAGACGTTGCCGACCACCCTGGATTTTTGCCGATTAACCGGCTTCCTTCTCCTCCTCTGATGGCATCAGCAATTGGGCGTCAAACTAGACAAAAATCTGCTGCTGCTGTTGATGCCGTCAACTCCACACTGTCTCATTGTGCCACTCTGTGGCCTATTCCTGTTTTTGCCACCTCCAGAATGTCATTGTGCCACTGTCTGACCTCATGCTGCTGTGGCTGCCGCCGTCACCTCCACACTCTGTCACTAATGTTGCCACCTGAGCTCTCAGCTTGTTTTTTTCCAGCTTTCGCTGGCATGACTTTATCAGGCAACATTCCCGCTTGAGTTTTTTGGTCAGTTTTGCCCTCTTAAGTGCCCAGGGAATTTTATAGTGAAGCGATTCTGAGAGCGGCGGCAGTCATGTGCGTGTCATACTAAAACACAACATTGTATGAAGACCAAACCAAGCTCCCTCTGCATATTTAAGCATGGCACAACGTTCTACAGCACCCTGCAGGCTCTGTGCAGCCTGGAAATAGCTGTTTTTTAACGTGATTCGTCCCGAAGTAATTCGGAACGAAGTTATTTTTTGTCGGGAAATTCGGCGAAGTGAGCGAACCGAATTTCGAGAAATTCGCCCATCTCTAGTTGTCTGTATGAATAAAGAGAAGAACTCTGTCTCTGAGCCTAGATGTATTGAGGGAGACGTAGCACACGTCTTACTCTAGTGAGAGACACTGAAACACTGAAATTGAACAGGAAACGCTGTTATTTGCAAAACGAGGTCATGTGATTTTTTTTCCAGCCAATGACAACCATACACATCACAGTCATGACACCCAGCTCACCCTGCTCTATGCTCTAAGCTGATTTGCTGGCTGCCAAAATGACAGGAAGCGCTGAATATGGCGCGATAGTAATTGATTATCTGCAGATTGTCACCTAAAATATTGCGTGATCAGAAATTTCCGATCAGCCGAAAAATCGTTCAACTTTGTCGATTATATTCGCTCATCCCTACTCCCTGGTTATTCAGAGCATACAGCGTAATAGTTCTGACATGTTTTCTCTTGCACCCATAAACAAAATGTAAGCAATATTTCTGAATCTATTAAAGAATAGCCAAGAAAAAATATATGCTTAAAGGAAGGAAGGAAGTTCCTCAATCTGTTAGATGATAATTTTATGGGGCAGTTTGTGAAGGATCCCACTAGAAGTGATGCTCTTTTGGATCTGGTAATTTCTAACAAAGCAGAACTTGTTGGAGCGGTCACTGTTTCTGAAAATCTTGGTAACAGTGACCACAATATAATTCATTTTAGTGTAAACTGGAAAAAAGAAACACAGAGTGGGAGGGCAAAAACATTTAATTTTAAAAGGGCCAATTTCCCCTTGTTGAGGGGTGCAATACAGGACATAGACTGGGAGCAGCTATTAGCAAATAGTGATATAGAAGCCAAATGGGAGAGCTTTAAATATACTCTGGGGGAACTTATAGCAAAGTATATTCCTATGGGTAACAAGTATATATGATTAAAACTAAATCCAACATGGCTTCTACCTTCTGTTAAAAGGGCAATAAATAATAAAAAGGGCATTTAAAAAAAAATAAGTCAGAGTTGTCAGCATCAGCCTCTGAAAATTACAAAGAGCATAATCAAATTTTTAAAAAAGTGATAAAAGAAGCTAAAATTCAAAATGAAAGGCAGGTGGCCAAGGACAGCAAGACAAACCCAAAAAATTATTTAAGCATATAAATGCCAAAAAGCCAAAGTCGGAGCATGTAGAACCCTTAAAAAACTGTAATGGGGACCAGGAGAAGGCAGAGGTACTAAATAGGTTCTTCAGCTCAGTATATACTAACAATGAGAAAGCAGTTGATGGGGATGGGCCCAGTGCAGATGTAGGTGTTGCTAATACTATTAATACATCATCTGCTATAATTGATTGGCTCAGTGAAGAAAAGGTCCAAGCCAAGTTAAATAAGCTTAATGTGAACAAGGCTCTAGGCCCTGATAGCATACACACAAGAGTTCTTAAAGAGCTCAGCTCGGTTATCTGTGTGCCCCTGTATATGATATTAAGAGATTCTCTGGTGAATGGTATAGTCAATTATAGACCAGTAAGCTTAACATCTGTTGTTGGAAAAATGTTTGAGGGGCTCATAAGGGACTATATACAGGAATATGTGGAAGAATATAACATTATAAGTGATTGCCAGCATGGTTTTACTAAGGACAGAAGTTGCCAACCAACCCGATGGACATGTGTCTTTTTTTCAACTGTACTAATTATGTAAGATAGGAAAATGAACCTACCTCTGCAGGTCACCTTCAATTGTCTTAATTGATAGGGACTAGTTGGCAACATAAAGAGAGGGTGTAGCAGTTAATGTAATCCTTAAGTAAAATAATGTTTCCTGATTTTACTTGAATTTAATGTTTAATTAGTAGTTAGGCCATATTTTGGTGCTAGTTAATTTTGAGGATTTATAAAGCAAGTAGAATACATTAGGATGAATTATTAAAAAAGAAAACACCAGCATCAATCAAAAAATCTGTTAACAGGCATTTGTGCTCTCTAAAGCCTATTGTAAAGCTCTTAATGTTAATACAACATCTAATGAAATCTGAAAAGGGCTTGATGGCAAGAACGAAAAAAGATGATAACGGATATCCATGTCTGGTACTTGTTGATATATTTACTACATATGTATCAAAGCTTATAGGGTTGTCCAGTAAAATGAAAATGATTGTTCAATGGGCCAGGGTGGATTCATTTTTTTTTTTTTGTTATACGTACCTACTGGTCCATGGCTGCTGTTTCTCAGAAGTTCCCCAGCGATATGCTCCTCTTGATTTTTGGGTTCTTATCCTGACAATCAGAAGAGGCTCACACTCCATGGTAATTGAATTGAGCATGAGCATCTTCTGTGTCAGGATGAGAACCTGGAATTCAAAAGGGGCAGATCACAGAGATGATCATTAGAGCAACAGTGGTGCGGGTCCTGTAGGCTAGTATAACTTTTATTTATTTTTTTATCTACCCTGGCCCTATTAAACAATAATGTTAGTTTGCTAAACAACCCCTTTTACATGGTAATGAACACACTATGATACTGGGGCACAGAAAGTTATCTCTACTAATAACTTTTTAAAGGCTTTTGTTGTTCAGATAACACAAGAAATCACTGTCACATAAACTTAGAAATAACATTAATCATTACATGAGTTTAATTTTTTTCTGTCTTCTGGAACAAAAACAACGTGATCAAAATGTATGTTTTGCCAGAAATTAGTTTAACCTTGTAGTCAATATTGAAGAAAGCACCTTTCTATAATTCTTCAAGATTGACATTGGCCAATGTTAGGTTTTGGCAGAACATAGTACCATCTGATCAGATATCCTGATAGCATTAAGTAAACTCATGAGATGGGGAGATGAAAACCTTAAAGGAAAGTTGTAAAAATATTGTTAAAAATGTAAAAATTCATATTTTTAGTTGTTCTGGGAAAGTTGTCTACCGTGAAGTCAGAGTTTAAGAAGTTCTCTAAAGGATTATCTGATAGAGAGTTTTTTTGCCAAAACCATGGGGTTTGTTCCCCTGAGAGAGAAAATTATAGCCAGACCACCGCAAGTTTTTTTCCCACCCAGGTCATTAGGTCATATTAAGTTTAGTTAGAGCTTTCTTTATGTTTTGTCCTATCAAGAAGAAAGTCAACAAATCAAAAAGCCAATAGAATTACTTTATCTCAAATTATCACTTTATATGCAGCCCAAATAACTGAGGAATGTATAGACTCAAAACACATCAGGATATATAGAATAAATCTTTTGTAAGGTTCTCAGGAAACGTTGAGTTAGACATGAGGGAGTTATTTGATTTTCACTTAAATTTGCCGGGCCTAGTCCAAAGACAATAAATCCCCACTGCAACCATGTCATGGTCAGAACATGACTAGGAATTGATTTTAGCAGAAGCTAATTGAGACAATAAGTCCAAGTTAAAAAATTGCAAGGTTAATTTTTAAGTGTGTAGCATAGGTTGCAGAATAGAAAATCTTTTCAGAAGAGTTTGTAGTTATTCCACCGATCAGTTACATTTTGACAAAATACTGTTTTTGCAAAGAAGCGGCTGGTTTGCTCACTGGGAAGGAGGTAATAGACAATTTCCATGGGATTTGATTGGTTCAAGACATGATGAAGTGTGGTATTGGACCTCCACCTATGAGTAATTAGCCTTCAATATATGGGAGTAAGCTGACTTACTGAGTACTGGGGTGGGGCATAATACTGTACAAAGCAAATCACAATATCTGCAATTATGCCATTGACTAAACTTTCCAACCTTTCTGGTATTTTATTATATATACTTATTTTCTTTATATATCTATATAATTTATATATATTCATTATTTACTATTAGAGAGGCAAACCACTGCTCCTTGTACAAGGTAAAACATCTTTACCCCTTAGGGCATATCCCTACGGCACAGGTTTTTGGCCGGTTCTTCAGGCAGCTTGCAGTTTTGCAGAACGCCTGAAAAACTGGCCGAAGATGTGCACAACAGGCTCCTACGGAAAACCCGTGCAGCAGTCCCCACTGCACGGGTTTTCCGCCCGGTGGTTTTTCCACCCGCGGGCCGCCCGCATCGCATCTGCAAGCGCATTCTTCCGTCCGGTTTTTGGACACAATCTGCTCATCGCAGAGAAAAGCTGCCCCCCTCCCCCCCCCCCCCCGCAGCCGTGGGGACGGCTGCAAAACCGACCAGTATTTGTCCCTTGCCGTGGGGACGCAGTCTTAGAGTACAATAATGTCACAAGGTCTTCTTGTATGTCATAGGACATACAAGAAAGTTATGGGGGATAATTTTAAATAGAGATATCTAGGGTCATGAATAGATGATGCACCCTGGATAGAAACTTGCAATAAGCTTTATCATGTCATTAAAGCACTGATTCAGAAAGTCCATTGGGCGCCATTGATGTTTGTTCTAAAATGGGTCTATCCCACCTCTGCAGATGTGATGCAGATGACAATAGCAATAACTATCTATCTAAATGCAAATGTTAAGAATCAAAAAATATTTTCAATAGGAATATCATTTAGTTACTAGTTGACAAATACCTGGTATCAAGTATATTTGAAAAATTTATTTGAAGCTTCTTGCACATAGAGCCACAGGCCATTTATGTTTTGCTATATTGTGCTGCCATACAGTGGGAAAAAAAGTATTTAGTCAGCCACCAATTGTGCAAGTTCTCCCACTTAAAAAGATGAGAGAGGCCTGTAATTGATATCAATGGATAGACGTCAACTATGAGAGACAAAATGAGAAAACAAATCCCGAAAATCACATTGTCTGATTTGGAAAGAATTTATTTGCAAATTATGGTGGAAAATAAGTATTTGGTCACCTACAAACAAGCAAGATTTCTGGCTCTCACAGATCTGTACATTTTTCTTCTTTAAGAGGCTCCTCTGTCCTCTAATCATTACCTGTAGTAATGACACCTGTTTGAATTTGTTATCAGTAAAAAACACCTGTCCACAACTTCAAACAGTCACACTCCATACTCGACTATGATGAAGACCAAAGAGCTGTCAAAGGGCACTAGAAACAAAATTGTAGCCTTGCACCAGACTGGGAAGACTGAATCTGCAATAGGAATCAATAAGAAATCAACTGTGGGAGCAATAATTATAAAGTGGAAGACATACAAGACCACTGATAATCTCCCTCGATCTGGGGCTCCACGCAAGATCTCACCCCATGGGGTCAAAATAATCACAAGAACTATGACCAAAAATCCCAGATCCACATGGGGGGACCTAGTGAATGAGTTGCAGAGAGTTGGGACCAATGTAACAAAGGCTACCATCAGTAACACACTATACTGCCAGGGATTCAGATCCTGCAGTGCCAGACATGTCCCCCTGCTTAAGCCAATACATGTCCGGGCCCGTCTGAAGTTTGGTAGAGAACATTTGAATGATCCAGAAGAGTACTGGGAGAATGTTATATGATCAGATGAAACCAAAGTAGAACTATTTGGTAGAAACACAACTCGTCATGTTTGGAGGAGAGAGAATGCTGTGTTGCATCCAAAGAACACCATACCTACTGTGAAGCATGAGGGTGGCAACATTATGCTTTGGGGCTGTTTCTCTGCCAATGGACCAGGACAACTGATCCGTGTACATGAAAGAATGAATGGGGCCATGTGTCGTGAAATGTTGAGTGCAAACCTTCTTCCATCAGCAAGATGAAACATTTCTGGGTCTTTCAGCATGACAATGATCCCAAGCACATCACCAGGGCAATGAAGGAGTGGCTTTGTAAGAAGCATTTCAAGGTCCTGGAATGGCCTAGCCAGTCTCCAGATCTCAACCCCATAGAAAACCTTTAGAAGGAGTTGAAAGTCCGTGTTGCCCAGCGACAGCCCCAAAACACCACTGCTCTAGAGGACATCTGCATGGAGTAATGGGCCAACATACCAGCAATAGTATGTGCCAACCTTGTGAAGACTTACAGAAAATGTTTGACCTCTGTCATTGCCAACATAGGATATATAACAAAGCATTGAGATTAACTTTTGTTATTGACCAGATACTTATTTTCCACCATAATTTGCAAATAAATTCTTTCCAAATCTGATTTTCGGGATTTGTTTTCGTATGTTGTCTCTCATAGTTGAGATCTACCTATGATGCCAATTACAGGCCTCTCTCATCTTTTTAAGTGAGAGAACTTGCACAATTGGTGGCTGACTAAATACTTTTTCCCCTACTGTATGTTACTATGTTATAGTGCTATTAGCAGAGTATATCAGCAATATATCGTCTGATCATCCAAATTTTTTGATGGATTGCATATAAATGTAACAACAAACAACTATGTCTATGACTCAATATGATATTGGAGGCACAGGGAGGTACAGTTTGGACTATAGACCTCTATGGATATCATATCACAGTTCTGTGCAACACTGAGCTTACACTAAGCCATTCTGTGGCCATGTACGTGAGTCCTAAAACTTTTCTTTTTGTTTCTGCAGACTTAAATATTTTTTGAGTCTTGACCCTTTATTATATATTTCTTCTGTTATATAAAATGGTGATTTTGATGAAAATAGTAATTTCGTACAATTAAGTACTTGTTTAGCCTTTGGAAAGTTTCAATTAAAATGTCTGCTTCTAAATAGCTGTTAAATAGATGGGCTTGTTTGAAGACAACAGAATAACATTCCCATATTAAGTACTTCACAATGCACTTGAGATCTGATTCAGCCACAACAAGGAACATTTTTGAAGCGCTCTAGTTGGATAAAGCTATCACAATCTTTTGTTCCTAAGAAATATAATAATTCACAACGTGCCTTTGAACTGTTTCAAAGTATTCAGGCAACAACAAACAGTGAAGAGTTTGAGCCTGAATGAGAGAGAAAAATGTATAAAAATATCAAGAATAAAAAAATTGTGTTGGCTCATAAAAAGACTGAGGAAGTGTGCTGTATTTCATTTTACATGGCTAAAGGTCACATATAAATTTTCATACAAAGCACAATCTTTCTTTTTTAAAGTGTAGCAAAGCAAAAAAGGTACTGTAGTATTTCTCACAAAATGAAATATGGTGATGCTGATAGCATTTTGTAACTTACAAAAAGGTGCAAGATATACTCAGTAGGGCAATATACCACTCATGTTACGTTATAAAGATAGTACAATATATGAGATGACAGAATTATACTTAGAAATAAACCTTGAAATGCAGGAAGCAGAAACTCTTAAAAGGGGCAAAAAAATCAATTTCAAAAATCATATATTTAACTATTTATTTGTGAATTACAATTAGAATGAAACAGATTTTTATTTTTACGATATATTATTGTTACATATTAAATTTGTTATTGACTTGTTTACACAATTGATGTATGTACATCTTTTTTATATTTTGCAAACAGTTTTCTTGATGACAAATACTTTTGTGCAGTAGTTATGTCTGTACTGGTTTATGTGTTCTTAAAAAGTTGGTATCTTTTTTCATTTGGAAAAAAGCAAATACAAATTATGGTTATAAAATAATAAATTAGATTGTTTATTGCAGGCTTCATTGAAGTTAACAGAAGAACATTGAGCCTCATGTATGAAAACTGTCGAGGTCTAATACTTTATTTCTTGCCCATAGTAATCAATCAGAGCTCCCCTTTAATTTCATATAGTGCTCTGATAAAATGAAAAGGAAGCTCTGTGGGCAACAAATAAAGTCTTTGACCTAGACAGTTTTCATACATGTTCCCCATATGGTCTAAAAATTACTACATTCTTAGCTCTGTAAGGTTAGTCAACTCTTTTTCACTTTCACCAAACTACATTTGATGACCATCTTTTTTGTGTTTTCAGGGTAACAATATTCTGGTATACATGTGATTCACAATTGTATGGAGCTTGCACAAAAGCACACAGAGTCCCCATAACTCTTTATAAAATACTTTATGTCCTGAGTCTGTGTTGCACCATATTACACATGCCACTATGATAAGACCTTTGCAATAAAGCACCAAATGGAATATGCTATATTTATGTTGTTAGATTCATATAGAGAGAATAAAAATAAAATAAACAGTTTGTTTTCTCCTTTTCTAGAGACACACCACAGATTTTGTTCATATGCTGTATCTGGTAATGTAGCTTAACCCCAATTATTTGATTGTTTAGTATGAGCAATATAACAACACTTCCATATTGTGTGATTTGAACCATCTTCTTTGCTTTACAATAAATTCATGACAGTTGCTGTTTTTATTTAAATCAGCAGAGTACTTCAACAGTGCCAGTATAAAAATACTTTATGATGATTCACCTTTGTGCACATATTCAGAGACTTCTGAACATTACATTTTCCTACATGGAATTCCATCTGCTTTATTTTTTAACAATTTTCACATTACATAGCTTTTAAATATTAAAGCTTTGAAAGTTTTCATTAACAGAACTTTGGAAAATATTTAATCAATGTGTCATAAAGTTTCAAAAATATAACATTTATTGTTGAAATGTATGAAAATTAAAATTGAACTGTTCAAATGTAGATTTACCTAAAAATATGTTACAGCGTTAATATGAAAGCATCACATTCAAATTCAATAAATTCAATACCAAGCTCTGATAAGCACATTTCCTTCTAGACCCATGACATTTCTTTAGACATACTGGGGCCTTTATTTGCCCAATAATATGCATCAAAATACTGCTGTACATACTTTATCGTGTTTTAGACAGCTTTTCAATACTTTTGGAGCTTATCCAACAAAAGGTGCATAGTCTCGACAAAAATGGTATTGTTTGTAGAAAGTGGACATGACAACATGCAATGCTGTATGCCAAAAAATGCACCAAATATGCATTTGATGGCACAAACTAAGCCAATTGATTAGTGGTGAAAAGTTAGACTAGACAGTTCAAACACACACCACAATTATTATACACTTAACTCCTTAATGGACTATAGACATTGGGTGGTGCAGGTTGTCTTTCTAGAGACTTTGCTGCAGAAACAGGAGTTTTGCAGCTCCCAGCGTCGCAACTGCACTAGGAACAGAGCTGTACTTAACAGCCCTGTTCCTGGCGCAATCTCTGACAGTGCATGGAAGCTGAGGAAACCTCTGATCCCCAGGACTTAACCCTTTGATTGACCGCCGCATAATAAAAGGGTTCCATCTGGTGATTGGGACACTCATCCCTGGGGACCTAGAGTAGACCCAGGGCTGTATGTGATAAATAGCTTTTGATGCCCCTCTGATCTTTTTGTACACTATGTTTTAGCATTTATCTGCACTGCTCCCATACATTTTCTCCATTTTATATCCGGACCAGTGCAGATAATTTTTGCACTATTTCTCCGTCTGTGTAACATGCCTGAAGTCAGGGCGGACTATGTGCTGCCTTGACTGCTGTCTGTGTCTAACTGACAGATTGTAATGTATTAGCATATATTAATATGCTAATACATTACTAATTATAAAAAAAAAAAATGTAAAATAGTTATCCCTTCATGGGATTATAAAAAAGCATAAAGTGTAGAAAAAATAAATAAGATAAATAATAAAATAAAACTAAATATTTAATAAAAAATAATTGTGCCAACATTATTGCAAAAATAAAAAGTAAAACCTAGACATGTTAGGTCTCCACATGACTGTAATTAACCTTTAGAATAAATCTAACAGGTTACTTAGTGTGAAATATGAATGGTGTAAAAAAAGAAAAAAAAATCTGAAAAAAATTGCAGTAATTTAAATGTAAACTCAAACTATGTCCCCAAAAAGTACAACTTTTCCCCACATAAAACAACGCTTCAGACAACTGCGTCACTGAAAAAATAAAAAGTTATGACTGTTGAAACGCAAGGAGGCAAAAACTAAAAAAATGTGTTGGTCGTTAAGTACTTTTCAGGCCTGGGGCTTAACGGCTTAATAAACCTTGTGTATTTTAAGACTGTCTAAGTTTGCATGGTCTTAAACTGTATTAAAGCGGTTGTCATGCTGCTGTAAAAAATTAATAGGAAGCTCCCTGTGGCCCAATAACAAAAAAAAAAAAAAAAAAACTCTATTCATCTTTGCTTCTCCATTCCAGCGTGGTATCCTGCTGGTCTTCTGGTTTCTTTCTTCTGATTAGCTGCATCAGTCCCGTGCCACTTTTCTCACATCACTGTTTGTAAGTGAGCAGCTCTGAAGAGTGATGTAAGCAGAGGGACTTGACCACTACAGATATTCAGAGGCTACATCGGTGACTTTCCTGTTGAAGGAAGAAAATAGAAGACCAGAGAGATGCAGTGCTGAAATGAAGGTGATGAGGCAGGTGAGTATAAGGCCACTGGAAGCTTACTATCAATATTTTAGGGTACCAGACAATCCCTTAAATAAATTTGTTCCCCTGTATCTGTGCAGCTCTATATTATGAATTTAAAAACACTTTGGGGGACATGTATGAAAACTGTCTTGGTCTAAGACTTTCTTTGTTGCCCATAGCAGCCAATCAGAGCACACATTTCATTGTTTAAGAGCACTGGATGAAATGTAAAGGGAACTCTGATTGGTTGCTACCGGCAACAAAGAAAGTCTTAGTCTAAGAGAGTTGTCATACATGTGGCCCTTTTGTCTTATGTATGAAAACTGTCTAGCAGTAAGACTGTCTTTGTTGCCCACAGCAACCAATCAGAGCTCAGCTTTTATTTTTCCAGTGCACCATATGAAACCAATGTGCAGCTTTCATTTCTTACACTGCTCTAGAAAAAAGAAAGCTGAGCTCTGATTGGTTGCTATGGGCAACAAAGAATGTTTTACTGCTAGACCGTTTTCATACATAAAGCCCTTTAGGTGCCATTGTTTGTTACCTAATGGCGGCACCACACTACAATAATATTCTTCACTAGAGGATAACCTTCACAATATGACATATTCATACAGAATTTGACAGACAAAATTCTCATCAGTCAAAACATTGTAGGCCTCATTTAGGAAAACTAACAATAAAACCGTCTTTGTTGGCCATAGCAACTAATGTTCAGCTTTCATTTCGTACACTGCTCTTGAAAAAATAAAGCTGTTCTGATTGGTTGCTATGAAAAACAAAGACAATTTTACTGTTATACAGTTTTTATTAATAAGGCCAAATATGTCTTTGCATGAAATCAAGGCGAACCTGTCAGCTGGTTTACAATGCAAATAGAAAGTCCTATGTCCTAGGTAGAGCAGCAGCACCACCTAGTGTAGAAAACTCTGGATACAGCGCTCACAGTGAAAAAATAAACTTTATTGTAGATAATCATATACAGGAGCATAAAATAGTGGTAGTTAAAACCTGCTACAACGCTTACATGTTCCGAGCCTTTGTGGCTCTTGATCACAGCTCTGATTGGTTGAGCTCTGATTGGTTGCTATGGACAACAAAGACAATTTTAGTGTTAAATCAAGGAGAACCTGTCAGCTGGCTTATACTGCTCAAACAACAGGCAGCATAAAATAGCTGTAGTTTTCAAGTCCCAGGAAAGTTGGTTTTACATACGCTATAGCATTTCAGAGTAAAGCCCCAGAAAGGTACAGGAAGATTGGGGAGGCTGCGGGAGATAAGTCCAATGTGTGGCTTTTTGCCAGACACTCATGTTAAATTACAGGCCACGCTATCATTTGAATATAGGGATAGACCTGTCAATTAAGGGGCAGGGAGAAGCCACCCACCAGACTCATCTCTCCCAGCCATAATGACTTCTTCCCTTTACCAGGTGTTTTACTTTGAAATACCTCAGGGTAAAATTCCCATCTCTGGGACCAGGAAACTTTCAGCTATTTTAGTTTGCCACTCATGCTAACAGGCTCTTTAAAGAGCTGAATAGTAGACTCTCATGCACCTTCATGAGTGCTGTATTATAAGAGCAAACAACTCAGACTTTGCACAGCGACATAATATATCATAATTCTGATGGCCTTGCTCACACAATGCAATTATTGCATGCCTTTACTTCTTGAGAGAAAACTAAAACTAGGGCTAACCGTATAATTCAAGGACATAACCTTTTCTTCTATAGATTCAAAGCTGTGCTAGGTAAGGTAAAATCCTAATCATAAGATATTTCCAAGGATTATTTTCAAGGTAAATATTGTACTAAAAAACATACACGTGATAAGCATTTGATAAAACTGTATCTGGCATTACGAAATAAAATAAATCAGTCCACGTGGTTTTTGCTTATGTTTATTTTGTGCATTGAATTCAATCAGGAAACTGTGTGCACTTCAACTGTTATCACAATGTGGTCAAGAAGACTGTGTATTTAACCATTTACACACAACTGATCATTACAGTATGTCCTTAGCTTAGTGAAAATCAGGGGTATGGTATGGGAAGCAGTGCTGGTAGTGCAACTAGCAATACTGAACTTGAAAATAAATGTTTTATACTGAATTTGAATTTGATAAAAATAATCTCACCAAACGTTGGTGATCTCACACACTACCGTTTATGCTTGGCATCACACCCCTGACAGAAGAAACGTATGTTTGGATTTTGTTGATAAAAAGTATTACAAAAATCTCCATACAAAAACTATTTTTATAGAAATCTTGCATTTCCACAAATAAACCTGAACATTTTTTTAAATAAAAATTGCTCGAGGATTTTGTTCATTTAACACTGACTGTATTGATGAATGCAGTCCTTTTAAAGCTCCCTGTGGAAAGTTCTTTTGAGCGGCCCATACATTTTCCACAGTCGGATGGAACTGTAAAGGCTCAGTAGGATTCAAAAGGAAACAGGAACTTATTTTAAAAAATCCATATTGTCAAAGATGGATCCTGTTTGGCAAATCCACAATTTCCCTCTCTTCAATACACAATGAGTTATTCTTCTGTACTCCATAACAACTACGTCTCAGCATAAACATTCTGCACACAGAAATGCTGCAATCTAGTTGAATTGAACGATACAATTATTGCCTTGTTTACTGACATTTTGTTTTATTTACGACAGTGAAACACAGAGTCCACAAAGCATTTAAGAATCTTCTCATACGGTTTTGTTTGTATAATCATGTATAGTGATGAATTAGAATGTTGTCATGATCTAATGTTGCCATTTCAACTTAAGAATGGATTTGGACATTTTGATTGGGCAAGTAATAAGAAACCACCTAATTTTCCTTTATCTTTGCCATAGGAGTGCAAAGAACATACAGTTGTTTAGATACAGTTTATTATTTCATTCATCATTGGTTATTCTGGATTTGTATTTCTTTTAATGTAAGTTTCAAAAATAACCTCTTATTCTTTTCTCATTTGGGACCTTGTAAAGCGACCACAAAACATACACATTTACATTCAGAAGAATGGTGGACCCCCTGAAGAAAAAAAAAATCAACCTCCGCAGAAGTTCTTGATTTATCCATGACTCTTGCAGTTCTAGTCTGACTGAAGGATCAGATTAAGTGTCAAGTTCATAGATATAGCGACATGAGGTAACTCATTTTTATTTTGCACAGGTTGCATATTTCCACAGGAAACATTCTCGCAGAGTTGTTTGGAAAAAGAAAACAAAAAGCTGACAGTTTGTGCTTGGGATGCCCGACACCCAGCTCTATGCCATTGTTTCTTTTCCTGGCAATCTTCTGTCGTTAAATGTATGCATGTTGATAACTTCCTCTGTCTTCACTATTACAGGAGGTTGTGGTTTATGTTTCAACCGTCGTTGACACTTTAGTGACATCCTTAATTCTTCAACCATTGCGCTACAGAAGGATCTCTGCAAATACAAACATAAATAATGTTTTTGTTTAAAACCATATTTGCAAGCAACATTCATATGTGGTGTATAAACTATTAAAGATTTATTCTTTTGGCGCAGCATGTCAGCTAAGCAACCCTGCAAATTTACCATGTTTCTGCCTGAAGCTTCGAACAAACTGCTGTCACTTAAATATGCATCACATAGTAATTAAAATGACTTATCAAGCTGCGAAAGCTCATTGAAAATTTCACCTTGTCACTAAAATTATTTATCTGCCAACTAGTGCCTGGTGATGCACATTATAGGCAAATGCATTTGAGACATATGTTCTCTGGAAAACATATCCAAAAACATTTGTACTTTGCGCATTTTCCTATTTGCTAGGCAAATGATTTCTTTATTTCTCACACTGTATTCCTGCTCTTATTTTGTACTAGCATACAGTTGTTAATTGAGAAAGCTGCTTATTATCAGGTTACATTGCAGTCAAAAATGGTTTCAGAGGAACAAAAGGAATGGTCCTCTCAGTAAAGTAAGTAAGTCTTTTCAAAGAGGATGCACTGTGTTTTACAATGGAAAGCAAAATGATAGCAATACGTATATATTACTACATAACCTATTTCATTGATTATTAAATTGTGTTCAGATTTTTACCAAATAGGAACTTAAGGGCCACGGTTTCTATGGGGAAAAAGTGAGTTTTAGACCAAAACCGTTTCGTACATGTGGTACTTAAAGTATGACTACATTATACTAGGATCTGTTCACAGTAGCATTACAACAGTTTATAATGAAAGCCATAAATTTATGACAGATTTGTCCTATGATGGATCTGAATGGCGACCAGCTGAGCCCATTGATTTATGATAGGCTCCACTGAAGTTATAATTGCTTAAACAGTAACATTAAAATACTATTTCACCACATTAATTATCTTAAAACATGTAGGCAAATGTAAATAAAGATTAATACCAAAAACAGTACTGTTCTGATTTTGCTTCCTTTCAGAGCTAGAACATTTTTTATCTCCTACTTTTGTACAGAAGCTTTGCTAGGTGACCAACCATGATTGAGCTGGTGACATCAGTCTTTGCTGTATCTCATCAACAACACAGGAGCTTGTTTCTGTTTGTCACGAGCAAACATTAACTCTTTAGAGCTCTGTAGCCTTCTGCCCTGCTATTAAACTTTCCATCATCAAAGTCCATCTAACAGACTCAGCTAGGAATAGGAGTTCAAATGTTAGTCACCGTTGTAGAACTACCCGCAGCCTGAAAACTGGCTGTAGAGAGCAGAGTCTTTAAAGCAGTATGGTGAGAAAACCACTTTAATCCTGCATGCTGTAGAAACCTTGCTGAAACCCTTTAACTAAATTAAATGATTATTATTATTATTTTTTTATAAAGCAGAAATAAAGCAAAGAATAACATTAATATTACTATCATTTTTTCATTCATTCATCATTTTAGAGAAACCAAAGAATACCACTGAGATCCAGCTGTCAGTTAAAGACACTATTTATTTCTACATTTTGCAAATTTGTCATTTTTCTCTTCAAACTATTGTGCCTTGATTTTAATTATTTGGCTGTTATCTGTTGGATTAATTCAATAGGTAAAGCTATTAATACTTACATTCCTTCCTCCTGGGTTCCTCTTCTGGTCCGCACACTGCTATGGTGGATCTCGATACCATCCATTATAAGTATATGGGGTGACAATAAAGGGATTGCCTCACTACATCGGTTCATCTTACCTCAGTCCTGTTTTCTCAGTTTCATTTTTGAATTCAGGGGTGTGTTTACTGGCTTCTACTGGCCTGCAGTGATGAGCTGCTGAGGACACCAAGTCTGCAGCTATAGCGACCAGCGACCTAAGGAGCTAATGCAGAACATGCAAGAGGGGATATCTAGAAATAGGTAGGACACTGCTAATGGACTGTTATTGCAAAGTGACCTGTTTTTTCAAGATCTTTAACAAAAAAAGCAATCCTTGTAGTGAGACAACCCCTCTAATGAATGAGACTGTGCCAGTTTTCTGTGGTGCTTTGATCCAAAATATCTGTCTAAACCCTGTTCTATAGACGTATGAACCTTTGTATGCCTAAACTTGGCGCATTCTGCCCCAAACACGGCACTTTTGAATGCATCAAAAATATGCTATTGAAGGCATACCACATACCAGATTTATGAAACCAAATGTGACACTTTCACGCATTTGGGCACCTTCTACACAAAGAAGAAGCTAGTTACAACTCATACATGTCACCCATGGTGTTTGGCACTGCATGCTATGGTCTGCTAATACAGGCATTAGGAACCTATGTTCTGTGGCTGAAGAGAAACCCAGTAGCAAGAAGTATACATTACTGTAAATACAATTTGCCCGATTTTTTGAGTTTTTCATAACTGACACACTTGGATATTAAAGATCATCAATCTACTTTTAATACTAGACAAAACTGCATGAGAAGAGATCATTTCAAACTAAAATCATTGAGATCTTTGACTGTCACAAGAGTTTTGGATGATGTAATACCATGAATACTGTCTACTTTGATTGTAAGTAAGTGTTTGATACAACTCTACACAAAGCGCTCATGGATAAATTATTAAAATTTTAATATAATCCTAAAAAAGTTTACAGTCTGCTACAAGATAGATATTGTAGTATAGTTGTGAAATCCTTCGGTACAGAGACTGGTTACAAGCTGGTATAACAAGGTTCAGTTCTTTTTTTTTTTTAACATGTACTTGTGTCACAGAAAAAGGTTTGGAGGGGAACACAAAAGTGTTCAATAAAATTGATAATCCTGAATAATTCTGTAACCTGGATGATGCTTTAGCTTTACTGGATAAATGGTCAAAGCAAAGGAACCTGTAGTTAAATGTCAAATAATGTACTTGGGCAAAAAGACGTACTTCTGTCCAAGATTTGCATCAGCAAATCTGACTACTTTCAAACTGAACTTTCAAAAGTGTTGCAGGCAGTAGGGAATGTCAAATACTGTATAGTTAGAGAAATAACTAACAGAAAGAGTCAAAGAGACTATGATCCAACCGTATAGAGCTCTAGTGAGATTATTTCTGGAATACTGAATTTAGTTCTGGAGGCTTAAAGGGGTTGTCTCACTACATTGATTGATCTTACCTCAGTCCTGTTTTCTTGGTTTCATTTTGAATTCAGGGGCGTGTTTACTGGCTTCTGCTAGGCTGCAGTAGAAGCCAGGTCTGTAGCTATAGCAACCTGTGCTGGCAGCCTATCAAAAGAGATTGAACAGGTCTGTAGCTATAGCGACCTGAGGAGTTGATGCAGCCCATACAAGAGGGAATATCTAGGAATAGGTAGGACACTGTTAATGGACAGATATTGCAAAGTGACTTGTTTTTGCAAGATCTTTAACATAACAAGCCAACCTTGTAGTGAGACAACCCCTTTAATCTACAAAAATACATTGACAAAATGGAAGAGGTCTCAAGATGGGCTACAAAAATGGTGGAAGTTTTCAAGCACAGAACTGATCAGGAAAGGATTTAAGAACTTTGGGTCACGTGTGTGAAAATGGTCTAGGTGTAAGACTTTGTTGCCCATAGCAACCAATCAGAGTTCCCCTTTCATTTCATATGGTGCTCTGAAAAAATGGGATCTCCGAATGGTTGGTATGGGCAACAGAGAAGGTCTTACATATAGAAAGTGTACATACATGTGGCCCTTGAAGTGTATACAGCATATCTTCATAAAGAAAAATAATGCTCCAGCATAAAATGCAGCTTCCTTATTGCGGGTGTAACTGTCCATATACATACATAGACACACAAGCAGGTGTGTGCAGCTTCTTTATTGCGGGTCAACTGTCCATATACATACATAGACACACAAGCAGGTGTGTGCACTAGGCTACATGTTTCAAACCCATACAGGTTCTTTATCACAGCTGCATGGGTTAGAAACGCATAGGATAGTGAACGCACCTACTTGTGTGTTTATGTATGTATATGGAGAGTTATATTGTTATTTGTATACTGGTAGTTTACAATTTTATCTTTTTGTAAGACAAAGAGACTAAAACAATTAATCAATATTTCATTACTTCAACTTTATTGGCCGACATTTGTTTAAACTATCTTTGTTTCTTTTAGCAACCAATCAGAGTACAGCTTTGATTTTTCCAGAGCAGTTTAAAAAATGTCAGCTGCACTCTGATTAGTTGGTAAGAGGATGAGAAACAGCCTTAGGCCATGTTCACACAGTTTATTTGGGCACGTATTTCAGCCCGTAATTCGCGGTGTACTGCGCGAATTACGGGCTGAAATAATGCCCAGTCATTACGGTAATCCACAGTTCTCATAGAGAACTATGGATTATGTCTCCCCTTCCTGCTCGGCGAAGATAAGTGACATGTCATTTACTAGCGGCGTATACGAGGTGCCGGCCCCCCGCTCCTGCCCCATCCACATGGCGTACTTGCGGGGCGTAATTACGCCCCACAATTAAGCCATGTGAACATAGCCTTACAGTGAGTTCTTTAATAAACAAAGCCTATTGTCTTTCACGTAGAAAATATGAATTTACAACAGGAAAGACAAACATCTGGAAAATATTGGCAAAGCAATTTTTCACATTCTCTTATCTCTATTTCCAACTAATTTTGTTGATGCTATGCAATACTCGTACAGTGTAAAAAACTATGAAGTAGTATATGTTATTCTGCATTGTTAACTGACTTTAAACATAGCATGGGATGCCAGTCAGTTCATTAAATTTCTGATCTGCCCTGGTCGACTGTAGGTGTTACTGCTTTCAAAACAAGCCACAAAATGCTAGACCATGCAAATTTTTAAGAATTAGAGGGGCGTTCCAGCTCTAACAAATGCTTATTAGTCTGTTGGAGCATAAAATACAAAATAATAAAACTTATCACATAGATGCTGAATACACATGTGACCGCTGCAGACTGGGATGGGTTGCACCTGTCATGGGAAGAATAAATGGAAAAGTCTCCTGCCATGATCACCAGCATGGCCTCAGTGATGGAACAGGAGCATCTACGAGGTAAGTATTCTTGTCTTCTATATTGTGCCCCGATGGACTAACGAAAATTTGCTCGTCTTGGAAGACCTCTTTAAGTCAAGTACATGAAGCATGCGGTGTTTATCCTTAACACCTTTCATCCCTTTCAGGTTTGAAGAGGAAAAGTCTGCCTACGTGAACCAATGCAATTGCTACTGTGATCACAAGACTTTTGGTCTACAAACATACAGATTTTTGTAATTCCCGGGCTGGCTAAAATATTTAGGTATTTTTTATTTCTTGCTCTTACTGAATAAGATGGAAGTGAAAAAAGTTGCAGCAATTCAAATCTCCTACTTTGCCCTAAATTAAAATAAATAGAGTTCAAAGCCTTTAAGTAAACAAAGTCACTAAACATCATAGGGAACGTATTTCTTATTTGTAGATTGCAAACTCAAATTAAACACTAGCAGGACTGGGACAAGGTATTCTGATGTCCTAGGCAAATAAGGCATGTGGTGCCCCCGAATGGAAAATTTAACCCACTCCATACCTCCTTTTCTGCCTGGGATGAAGTGGTGCCCTAGGTGGTTGCCTACCTTCGCCTACCCATCTCACCGGCCCTGAGCACTAGTGTATATACTGCATGATAAGACGTTTTAAAGTGGATCATGATTTAATAGAGGGAACTCTATGGGATAGATGGTCCTGTGCCCAATTTGATTGTGTATCTCAAAAAAATCTATCTTACCCTGGAACACTAGCTAATGTATGATACCTAAAGTGATACATTAACCATTTACATGTATCATGTATTAATAAATGTGAAGGGAGTATTTGAACAGTAAGAACAAAATCTCCTCAGTAGCATCTGATTGTATAGATCTATATTCCAGACCATAAAATAGGTGTTATGTTAGGATTTCTAGTAAAGCATAAATTTATCTTTATTTACGCTCTGAATCCTCTTATTTATCTCTTTCAAAAAAAGGAAAAAATTGTAACCCTGCAGTATCCTGGTTGATTGATCTGTTAGCTTTGATATACTAGCTTACTGGCGTAATTTTTACAATTGCACATTTTTAAAGCATTTTTAGGCAATTTCTGCAATTCCTTGCAGGCTTAAATAATGTGTTGTTAAACACCTTGAAGTCTTTTTATAAAGTTCCTATGAATGTGTTTTTCTTGCTACAATCGTATTAAGATTTTATAAGTGAAATCAAATAACATTGATGTGGCGAGTGGCTTCACATATATACTTTTGAAACATGGCATTTATTCCTAATGGATCAATATTGTTTCATCATCTAGACACCCACTTGTATAACCCATACTATCTCGCGCGAGAAAGATAGAAAAGCTAATACGTAAAGGACATGACACAAATAAGGGGTTGACAAAGTTCTTGTGATGGAACACAAATTATATTTCTGTTTTTCTTTGTGGAGAAAAAAGAAAGCTCTAGTCATTCACTTTAAATAAATTGAATCTTATAACTTTCTTCTTTGAATACTAGTTAGTCTTTGAAGAGAACACTTTTAGTAATTCAAATGAAGTGCCAAAGATTTGTTATCAGGTCCAAGTACATTACACGCATCTAGCACTGCACGTCAGATATTGTTTGAAACCTTGTTAAAATGTCTTAAAGCAATAATGGCAGTAATCTTGCAGCTTATAGCTTGTGTTAGAGGTCAATGTTTTCACATTTTCTAGAACATATCAATCAAAATGCTTTCCATTTTTGACTGAAGTTAGCCCTGAATGCATATGAGGCCCTCCTGTGGGTTTCTTTTCTAATAAGCTTCTGTCTCTACAGGCTACTCCTTCTGGGAATTTGAATGATCTACTGCACAGTTGGAGATTTTCAATCCAGTCTTATAAAGCCAGAGGCAGTAACCAAAATTTTCGGGAATGTTGACAAAGCTAAGAATCTTTGACAACCTAGTCTGAAAAGAGAATCAGCATGTGATTAACTGTACTTGTTGAGTAAAATAAACATTTCTACTCCTGGTTTAAATTAGTGAAAGGTGAAATAAAGTAATTTGCATTCCTCATAGATTTTTCATAGAATAATTAGTTTGAATACAATTATAATTATGAATATTTTATTTAGTGCTTTAAATATGTGTAAAAAAACTACTATTCATATAAAGTTATCAGTTGCGTTTGTATTCACAATGAGATAAACTCACTGCACTCTATAACACCATAATTCCAAAGATAAATTCTGGCAACATTAGGATAAAAAACAAAGAAAAAATCATAAGTTACATACTTTCCATAGTTTGTCAATAGTATGAAAACCCTCTGCTGTTTTTATGCTCAATTTTAATGGCTTAAATAAAAGAAGTTGTTAATATCATAACGGTACTTTAATTGATGTTTTTTATAGGGCCACATGAATGCAAACTGTCAAGGTGGAAAACTTTCTTTGTTGTCTACAGCAACCAGTCAGAGCTCCCCTGTCATATCATATAGTGCTGTGAAAAAAATGACTGCTGAGCTCTGATTGGTTGCTTTGGGAAATAAAGAAAGTCGGAGACCTAGACGATTTAAAATATAATGTCCCCCATAGTGGGGCCCTCTGAGTGGTTACTATGGGATCATTCTTACCATGCAGTTTAACAGAGCCACAGTGAGCTTTAGAATCACACATCCTGTTCAGGCTGTATTGGTATATCAGCTACTGGCTATTCCTGTTACAGTGACATGAGGGCTAGAGATTTATAAAGTGTACTATACAAGACTGCAGCACTGCACTGTAAAGTGAAAGATTTTCATTTAGTTAAGTAAACAAAGCTTCTATGCTAGACAGGGATGTATCTCGAGAATACTAGGCCCCATAGCAAACTTTTGGGTGGGGCCCCCCTGCCAGTCCCTCCCTCGACCACGAACAGTTAACACAGTGCCGTGACCATATATAGTCATAAGACAGAAACTACAGGAATAATACATGGAACAAATCTTCACCACATAAAATCATACTCTATACTCTAACTCATCCAGTAATATATATATTATAGTACACAGTCACTATATATATATAATATAATTAATAGGACCAGATGTAAAAATATATATATATATATGATATATTATATATATATATATCACCATCATACTCGCTACTATACAAATCCCAGTATAATCTGAAAGCCAACACTTACCAAGCTAACACATACTTACCACTACTGATTATAACACCAGAACATGACCATAAATTACCACCATATAGTGACTGAGTAATACCCCTATAATATTACTGAATAAAGATCAGTATACAAAGACCAATATAACCACCATACAGTGACCACATAGTGGTAGATACCAGTAAACAACGGCTCTGCAGACTTTATATTACCTCCATACATTGACCATATAGTGGTAGATGCCAGTGTATATATGCTATTGTAGGACTGTATATCTCATGCCAAATCATTAACCATATAGTGGTAAATCCTCAAAATTAGTTCAGATCCCCAATGTAACAAAGAACTTAGAACCCCTCCACCCCACGATATAACACAGACTGTAGACTGCAACCTCCCTGTATAATACAGATACCCAGGTGTAGCTATCTCCATATAATGAAGGCACCCTAACCCACCCAATTTTGTGCAGACCAACCCCAAGGCACAGCCCCCAATATAATACAGGTCTCATATACAATACAGGCCACCAGGTGCTGGCTCCCCCCTCACCAATATAATACAGATCACAATTTAATACAACCCACCCACGCTATATCAACCTTTAGATAAAATTCCTCACAGATGTCCAACACAGCCCCCAACTAAAAAACTTTAAAATTAACGAAACCCCCCTACACGACATGATAAGCAACCCAAGCACAATAATATAAGGATCCCTCATATACAGCCCCCAAATATAATGGTTAGAGAGGTCGAATCGATTCTAACGAATGGAATTCGTTTAGAATTTCAGAAAACTTCGGTTCGTAACGAAATCGAACTTGGGGTGATTCGCGGGAACGAAGTGTGCTTTCCAAATCTCAAGCGAGAATAAAAATCTGAGGCTTGCGAGCACCATGTCGTAAACATGGGGCAAGCAAGCACTACTGGCGAAGGAACAAAGAGGGCATAGCCTGCATGACATAGGTGAGCAGAGATGAAAACCTAGAGACGATACACAGTAGACCGGCGATTCTGAGACGTCACCGGTTACACAAAAAACACTTCCTTTTACAGCACTACTATAATACCGAGCGCGCCGCTGGAAGTCACACTCCTCTCACTGTACTGACATGAAGGTGCTGCTGCGGGTGATTAGCGCTTACTGAAGAACAGAATTTACACAGCGATTTTTGTGGGGTGAACCCTCAGCTTGTCTCTAGAGACTGTTCTCTAAATGCTTTCTTATTTCTGAATATCTTTGGGGTATAGTGGAAATTCTCTGAAATCCAGTGTCTGGCGTCCACTGCAGCTGCATATACCAAACATCCTCAATACTCCAGAGGAGCAGCAGTAGTGGATTCAAGCCAGTTCCTAGTTGATTCTTTTAAAAGAAACTGTCGTTTTATACAATAACAATTACCACTCTATTCAAATCGAATACTAACCTATTTCTCAATATCTTCGTGCCTTGCTCGTACATAATAATCTGCTAAATTCTTGCGCGCCAATTTACATCCAGGTAATTAAGCGTTGTCTTTTGCTTGTGTGCTGACAAAAATAAACCGTCTTTTTCACACCCAATATATATTTTTTTTGGTAGCCTAATCACAACAGAAAGGTTAATTACAATTTTATCTCCTGGTTTCGTGTGATGCGCTGTAGAAACTCTACGCCATTGTAAACGCACGCAACAAAGCTACTAGTTTGTTGTAGGTGGCTGCAGCTCATGATTCAATTTGCGCATTTAACACATGCTGGTGATGAGGAGAGCTGGTGTGCGACAAAAATAACCCGTCTTTTCAACCCCAATTATATAATAAAGTATATCTCTCACTGACACTTACATATCTCCTGTAGCCCATACTTCACAAGCTTAACCCTCGGTACTTATCAATTACATTTTTATCCTCTTGTTGTGAGGCGAAGAAAATACACCTTTAACACGCTACAAAGCTAACTAGTTTGTGGAGCTCAATACATCTAGCGCATTTTAAACATCCAGGGGTTAATTAAGCGTTGTATATTGCTTGTGGTGCTGACAAAAATCAAACCGTTCTTTTTCCAACGCCAAATATAAATATTTCTATTTTATGGATCACGCGACTAATTCACAATACAAGCTCTGCTCTAGTGATTCTCGAAATCATTACAATTTATCTCTCATCTGCGTTAGTGTTTGCCGTCAGAAAATAAACACAACTGTAAACACGCTAAGCCAAAGCAAACTCACATTTTGTGGTGCCTCAAATCTATTGCGCAATTATACCATCCAGGATTAATTATGCGTTGTTTTGTGGTGTGCTATGACAAAAATAAACCGCCATTATCAACGCCAAATATATTCATACTTTTTTGGTAGCATAATTCACAAGCAAAGTTAATTACCAATTTTATCCTATTGTTTTGTGTGTGCCGTAGCAAATTACGCCTTGAACACTACACAACTAACTAGTTTTGTGGTGCCTCAATACTATAGAGAGGCGCAATTTAACATCCAGGGTATAGATCTTAAGCGATTGTTTTTGCAGGTGTGTCTGACAAAAAATAAACCGTCTATTTTCTCAACTCCAAATTTATATTTTTTTTTGGTAGCCAATTCACAGCAAAGTTAATTACAATTCTTATCTCTGTTGAGTTGACCTTAGAAATACACCATTTTAAACTACGCTACAAACTACTAGTAATTGTGGAGTGGCTGCAATATCTATTTCGCAATCTAACAGATCCAGGGGTTAATTAAGCGTGATTTTGCTGTGTTCTTGCACAGACAAAAAAAGTAAACCGAGCTTTGTATTTCAACGCCAAATATATATATATTTTTTTGTAGCCAAATTCACATGCAAAGGTTATTACAAATTATCTAACTCTTGATGTTGCGTAGAAAATACACCATTAGTAACACGCTACTAAGCTTACTAAGTTGTTGTAGGCTCAATCTATAGCGCAATTTACATCCAGCAGGGTTAATTAAGGGCGTTGTTTTGCAGGTGTGCTGACAAAATAAAAACCGTCTTTTTCACGCCAAATATATATATTTTTTCTGGAGCCTAATTTCCACAAGGCAAAAGAGGTTATTTACCAATTTTATTTCTGTTGTGTTGCCGTAGAAAATACGCCATTGTAATCACGCTACAAAGCTACTCAAGTTTGTGGTGCTCAATTCTCTTGCTCAATTTTAACATCCAGTGGGTTATATTAAGCGATTGTTTTGCTGTGTAGCAGACCAAAAATAAGACCGTCTTTTTTCAACGCCAACCTAAACTCACCTTAATAACTATTATTTTTATTTTTGCGGCTAGCCCTAATTCACACGCAAATAATACAATTTAATCTCTTGTTGTGTGGCGAAGACAAATACACCATTGTAAACAACGCTAGTACGAAGTAAAAGCGCGACTAGTTTGAGCGAGGTAAGACGCGCGATGCAAGCGCGCTCAGATTCTATTAGCAGCAATTTAACATCCAGGGGTTATAATTAAGCGTTGTCTTTTGCTGCTGTGCTGACAAAAAATAAACCGTGGCTTTTTCACACCGAAATAATACAAGACATTTCTTTGTAGCATAATTCACAACGATTAAAGGTTTAATTAAGCCTGTTTAGTGCTTTTTACCACATTTAGTAAAAACACACAGTGCTTGTAAAACAACGACAGCATACACAGCGTAAATGTTTTTCACTCTGGCCATTTGTGACGCAATTTATATCCAATAGTGGCGGTTTACCCAAGCTTGTTACTGTTCATTTGGAATGTCACAAAAACAGTGTGAGTATATTTATCATATACAGAATAACTAGCCATCAAACAGTGTCTGTACTATTTAGACAAACAGTAAGTCAGACAGAGAAGGTGGCAGAGCTCTGCAACTGCGAGTGCAGTGGCACAAACATTTCTGAAACGGATGACGGTCCCGAGGTTCCAGCACAAGCAATAGGTGACGACGCAGATGCAAGGAGCTCCTCGGTGAGGCCACAACTGCCGATGTCCATCTAGTCGTGCCATAGTGGTTGTTCAAGCAACCCTAGTAGGTCTTCTTTAGATTGGTTGACTAGGTCATCCTCTTCCTCCCAGATTACACTCTGACAACCCCAGCCAACGGTAGCTCGGTGTGGGAATAACTCTCATGAGCTACACACACACCAAAACATTCGTAACGAGCTGAAAGTGGTTTTGAGGCATGAGCCAGAAGCCCGGACCCGGTCCAGCGCCTCGACTCAATCCTGTCCTACCAAAGGAGCCCGCCTCTGTCCCACCAGTTTCCCGTCAGCCAGGGATCTACTATGTGGTCTGCTCAGGCGTCCACCACTATATAGCGAGGCTGAACAATTTGAGGAGGGCAAGTCACACGCTACTTGCAGCGAAGAAATGGGGCCAAACCCCTATCCCCCCAGCTACTTGCAGTGATAGGTACCGGGCCCACAGTCGTATAGAATGTTGAGAGAGAGGCAAAGGGTACAGAGAACTCAATAATTAGCTTGAGAGTTCAGCCTCGGCTTACCAAGAACGGTGATGAGACAGTAGTGACGAATGAAAAACACAAATTGATGGATAGAATGCAGAGTAAATGCCGACCAGCACCTTGGACGCCCGGGAGAAGCTAAGGGCTTCCAAACATATCGTCACGGAGAAAGAGATATCTACCGACCCCCCAAAATCCCTAAGTGTGCTTCACTTAGCTGCCGTCAGGCAGTCGCGCAGCGCAGCAGTGGGTTGTGTGGCCGTGACATCAGCAGGGGAGGCAGCAGTGTCGAGGCGTACGGGAGCCAAGAAGCGCTACTCGGGTGAAAACCAAACCCGCGCTTCGCAGGGCGTCCAAAGACAGTAGCGGCACAGGGCTCAAGGCAGCGGCGCATTAGTCACTCTGTGCGGAGCGATTGGCGGGTAAAATCAGAGCTACTCGGCTTCGGTGTGCAGGTTCTTTGCTACACAATGGCAACATCACAGACAACCGAGAGTACGAATACAATATATCGATCGCTGAGCGGATCCTAGTTACAACAGCAGTAAAGAATCTGTGGGCTGAAAGTGTAGCACAAGCAGATGATGGCACAGACGGCGCACATAGCGCTCGAGGTTTACTATATATCTGAGGCACAAACAGTGTCGCCTGCGAATCAACCACCAATACGCCCGACAATCATCACCATCCGCGCGAATCTCCACCAAGTGCTCCGATGGGCCCTGGGAGAAAACGTGGCTCAGGATGTGGTGGTCCCATACCTGCCCGCTGCAAGCAGCAGCAGCGGCCAGTGGCACGCATGCCATTTCAGCCACCCAGGCTCCACCACCTCTGCAGAAGCACTGTTTCTCTTTGACATCCCTCTCCCGGGTCCAATGCTCCTGCCTTCCTCCGCTACTTCCATGACCGCCAGCAGTGCGTTCAGAGAGGCGATTGTAATAAGAGAGACAACAGTATGCGTCCAACCATCCTAAGGTGCAGCAGCTGACCGTGCTCCTGTCCAAGTTGTTGTACTCTATAGGTAAGGCAGTCCCTCCCCTTTCCAAATGGTGGACTCTGCCACTACCATATATCGCACTAAACGAGAACTCTAAATGGGCTTGTGCCCGAGCCGGACGACTATCGGAGAGATCCAATTCCGTAATCTTCTTTATCTTACCAAAAAGGACAGTAACCAGACACTTCTAGATAAATATGAGTTAGAACATGAAAGTTGGGTTCAGAATCATATAAATGAGGAAAATCAGCGGGGAGATAAATCCTTGACTTATTCGTTTATTTACGAATTCTCACACAAGCACGAAAGCGACACAAGGTCGAGGCAGCGCGGACGTCTGGAGCTGATAACTACGGTTCAGGGAAGCCAAGTACATGTCCTTTACGGCCCACTGGGAGAAGAGAAATGGCTGGCCCGGGAAAGGGCGAGGGGGAGTAGTGGGCACACCAACAACTCATCTGGCCAGAGTCGCCGGCTTTCTCCTCCACGTGTTCAAAACTGCTGCTCCAGCGCCAATGTCCGCCTCCTCCTCCACCACCAAAACCACTCTCACCAACCGACACCTAACTACACCCTTTACAAACATCCAATAGCCAGTTCACCACAACCGAATCACTGGCTTCCATCATACCACATGTGTCAGTAGGCCATCAGCGCGGTGTCCGCACGGCAGTTCTAACACCTAGTCTTGCCAATAAACGGACGCGGCCCACACAAGTCTCCACTACCAAAGGGGAGGCATACCTCATCACTAAACCGCGTCATGACAGGCATAATAAATCTCAAGAAAGTTGTTAGCTTTCTCCGACGCCAACTGCAAACTCGTCGCAAACCTTGGTGACGGACAAATGTGGGAAGCAATTGTGTCCGACGCTGCACCGAGGAGGGGATGTCCCTGCGCCCTGCATTGTCCGCACGTGTTCAATCTGGTTGCGTAAAAAGGCTTAATTGCCTGAAGTCTTCCACCGAACTCAGAACATTCTGAAAATGTGCCAGGTAAACTGTGCATTCACTTAATCCATTCAGTAGCAAAGCCAGAACACCCTCCTCGAAGTTGCAGCGGCAGAATGGCCTCCCCCAACACGCTCTGATATGCGATGTTTCCACCCGCTTGGAAATTCCAGCCTGCACATGTTGGACCGACTGTATGAACAGAGAAAGGCCCATTAACGATTTTTTGATGAACCAGCAGACAGTAAGTACACTCCCTTGTGTAACATTGATGTCAGCCTGTGGCAGCCAGCGTGAAACCTGACCTAGAGCGATCCGTTTTAGAGCGTCTCATTCTTACTGAACGCTCCCGAGCCACAGCTCCCCGAACAAGCGCGAGAGGCCTCACGGTCTTATTGACAGTCGTAAAAACATATGCACACAGGACTATACGGCGCAATAGCAGAAAAAACCCCCTATCATTACCAACAACTCGCCCTTCAACTACCAATAGAGTACCTGGAACAGATGCTGAAAAAATCTCTGTCTATGGCAGGGGCAACTTGGAGCACAAACGTTGAGCGACTACATGTCGTGGGCACGAGTGAGTCCGTGTGTTGACCTGAACCATGGAGAGGAGGATGATGAGGCGAGACACCCATCTAGAGCGAGAGCAGAATCATTGTCTGTTGAAATGAGTGGAGATTTTTATCTACCCAGGCCGTGACAAGAGAGAGGAGCCATGAGCAGCAGAGGAGGTGGATGGAGATGAGGAAGACGAGGCCAGATGACTCCCCAAGCACCGTGAGCAGTATTATCAGTGGTTAATGGAAGGCGCAGGAGCCCCACGTAGTCGACTTGTGCAGATGTGCGCGCAGCAAAAGCTTATTTCCTGGCAGTGACAGCCGAATAGTCAGCATCCGGTCAGAGGATAACTTCATGGCTCTCCACCCCTATTTGACCCTCGCTAGAACCGAGGTCCAAAATTGGGAGCTGCTTTCTTCTCCCAGCTATTGAGAGGATCAAGACAAAACTCAAAATACTATCTGAGAAACTCCTCCGTAATCAGTTTGAGGTCCGACACATTAGCCTATGAGAGCGGCCCGGGTCCCAACTCCCTCTGACAGGCGTCTGACCGTGGGTTCCTCAGCCGCTTCATCTTACATCTAGCCGCCTGCGCTGGGGAAAGTTGGGGGTGGACAAGGCGAGCAGTACCAAGCTCCACTCAGCAGTAAGAACTAAGTCCTGTAGTCCACTAATTAAACAGACCTCTCCTTCACGCCGCCTAAGAGTACGAGGCAGATCACCCAAGCACGCAGCAGCAGCAGGCACATGGACATATCCCTAGAACACAGACAGGTTTGAGCTACATGGACAGCACCTCTGCCACCTGCCAGTTAGAAGTAACCCTGGAGGACAACATGGCAGCCAAAACTGATAGATGTTGCCAGCAACTTGCCGAGTTGCATGGAGAAGCTGTCCCTGCCCGGGTTCGCCAATAGTGTGGCATCCAGAGGGGAGAGCCAGCAAAACTAATTTACCAAAAAAACGCCGGCCAGGGGGCCATCGTTACACCCACATAGAAAGAACCCTCTAGGCTTTTGTCCCACAATGGGAAATAGCGTCTGAACACTCACACTGACCTTTGGTCACAAGTAGACACAACTTCGTCAACTGAGTCATGGCAGAGTGGCGTATTCGGATCGTAAGAGCCTGACCATGTGAGATTTTCCACTACCACGGAATTGTACAATCATCCAATAGTATGACCCTTATAGTCGTCATCTGGAGGATTTCGAAACTAGCCTGCCTCACCACTATTCTGATGCCCGCCCACCCGCCTGATGCCACACATCTGCTGACTAGTTTCATCTCCATCTGACCTACCTCCGTCTATGTACCAGGGACTGGTATTCCTGACCGAACATGTAATCAAACGACCGTCAGAATTCACTCCTGTCAGATTTTGAGCTGATCCTACTCTATGTGCATCATGCTGCTGCTCAACACGACTCGTTGCGCAGTTTGCCCAGTCGGTGACATCCACAGTGTCAGTTGAGCAGGCGTTCCCCTAGCGCCATCGTACTGATCTATTGTCACTTTAGGCCGACTCCCAGAATGTCATTTGTGCCACTCTCTGACCTCATGCCTGTTGCTCCTGTCCATCACCTCCACTCTCTGTCATTGTGCCACTAGCTGACCTCATGCGCTGCCCCGTGACCTCTCCGCTCTCAAGTCATTGTTCCAGCTCTGTGGCCCTAAAACATATTCCAACCTTCAGAATGTCATTGTGCCAACTCTCTGACCTCATGCTGCTGCTGTTACTCCTGTGCGGTGCCCTCCACACAGGTGTCATTTGTGCCCCCTCTGACCTCGCATGCTGCTGCCGTGGCTGCTGGTCGTGCCCTCACACATGTGGCCTACTCCTTGTTTTTGCTTACGATCCGTTTGATGTGACAACATTTATCATCCCTAGCGAGTGTCCAGAATTAGTCTCCCCATTTGGCCTTACTAGTCACTGCCTCATTGCAGCTAGATGTGGTGACTCGCGCATGCCTAGCGATGCCCTCCACACGCAAATGCACTCTGTGCCACTGAGTCCTCGACCTTATGCTGCGAGTTGCACCTGCCGTGCCCTCCACACTGTGTCATTGTACCACCCACTCTTTGGCCTATTCATTTTGCCACTCCATAAATTGTCATGTCAACTGCCCTGACCTCATGCTGCTGCCACCACCAGTGTAAACCCTCCAACACTGTGTCATTGTGCCACTCTGCGGCCTGGTACTGTTTAGGCCACATCCAGAAGTCATTGTGCCACTGTCTGACCCATAAGCTCGTGGCTGCCGCCGTCACCTCCACACTCTGTCACTAATGTTTGCCCCCACCTGAGCTCTCAGTTTGTTTTTTTCCCAGCTTTTGCTGCCAGTGACTTTATCAGGCTACGTTCCTTCTTCATTTTTGTTGGGTCAGTTTTGCCCCCATAAGTGCCCAGGGCATTTTATAGTGAAGCGATTCTAAGAGCTGGCGGCAGCATGTGCGTAGTCCATACTAAAACACAACAATTTTATGAAGACGCAAACCAAGCTCCCTCCTGCATATTTTAAGCATGCACATACGATTCCTAAACAGCACCCTGCAGGCATCTGGCAGCCTGGAAATAGCTGTTTTTTTTAACGTGATGTACGATGCGCCGAAGTAGATATACGGTTAAACAACCGAAACTTAATTTGGTTGAGAAAATTCCGGCGAAGTGACCGAACCGAATTTTTGAGAAATTCGCCCATCTCTAATAATGGTGACCCCATACAGCACCCAAATATAATACAGCTCCGCAGAAAGGAGACCTCCTAATATAATGCAGGCCAACCCTGACACAGCTAGGACTAACCTAGACATAGTCCCCCAAGATCATACAGTACTCCCCGACCCAACCCCCCTAAAGAATACAACCCCCAAGATACTACAGTATCCTCTAGACACAAGCCTCCATAGTAATACACCTCCAATATAGCACCAAACCAGCCTGCTCAATGAGGTATGTTTCCTTGCATCGCTCCGGACACCTTCTTATAACGTGTAAAGTAAAATACAGCTCCTGCGCCTTCATGAAACTCTCATGGGAAAGAGGCCCATTTGACCGTTCTGAGCATGTATCTACACCGCGGCCCCCTGTGGCTGTGGGTCCCGTAGCAGCAGCTACAGCTGCTATGGCAGTAGCTCCACCACTTATGCTAAAAAATAAGATTTAACATGAAGTGACTCACCATGGTGGGACTTACTGACGGAAAGCATATCAATAAAAGCAATTATAAGATAAGAGAGAGAGAGCCAGTGAGATGGTAGGGTGAGATGAGTCATTAACCAACCGTATAAATAATCTTATTGGCCCAAAATTCTATGTGCCAATCCTTCTGAGACATAAAAGCAACCCCATTTACTATACAGTCCTATAAATATTACAGAGTAGTGTTGACCCTTGAGTCTATCATATTGATTAGTTCCCTAGTCGACGCGTGGTGTATATCCATAAGGTTATTTTCTGGACCTGTTTGTTTAAAAAGCCTGTCAGCTACACCGAGCAGATGTACTATAGTATAGTGGTAGATAGTATAGAGTTAAATAAAATCAAGGTACAGGCTCATAAAAAGAGATAAACTAGATGATGAGATGGCAAAAGTTTCTGCCCTTATCTTTTTACCAGAAGAGAGGGCATTTGTGATCAATCTAATGGCTGAACCAGGTAATATATAGCTACTTAAGCAGCTAAGGGACCACAATCCTATGTAAGATTGCAGATACATAGTCAACTCCCAGAAGTGAGCAGGTATGGATATATTTTGGTTTGTTAAGATCTCTTTGGAATTGCCGGAGGCCTGATAAGTAACCATAGTAAGTGTTAAGAACACAGTTACATCAGCTAGCTAAAAGTTTTGTGTAGATTTAGGGATCCAAAAATTATAAAAAGTGATAGTGATATATTTAAAAGGAGAAGTGATTTAAAAGATAATGCAAGTGCTGGGAATACCACTTTTATACAGAGGGAGAATGGTGAGACTAAATGAACTCTTAGGGGTCTTTCACACGGCGTTTTGAATCCAATTTCGGATCCATGTTGGATCCGAAATTCGCATCCAAAAACGCAGCGTCAATCGGATCCTAAACAGATCCAACACGTATTAAACACACAACTGTGTGCTTGGATACCTGTTGAATGCAACAAGATTGCACTCTATAGTTTATAATAGGGCTCCTGCTTTAAGATGGCGAATTTCCCCGAATTAGATTTACGTTCACGGATATTCAGACATGTACGAATTTACTACCAGCAAAAAATAAAACTCGATTCCAAGAATACATATGAGGCACGCATCAACGGTTTAAAAAACACCAGCTGATTTCCAAGCAGCACAAGAGCCTACACCGGCAGTACTGAGGTTAAACTTGTGCCATGCTGCTTAAACTATCTGCAGAGGGAGCTTGGTTTGGTCTCATACAATGTTGATGTTTTAGTATAACACCGCATGACTGCCGCCGCACTTAGAATAAACTCACTATAAAATTTCCCGGGGCACTTAAAGGGCAAAACTCTGACCACAACAACTGTAGAGCGGGAATGTTGCCTGATAAAGACCATGCCAGAGAAGCTGGAAAAAAAACAAGCAGAGAGCTCATGAGGCAACATTATTGACAAGAGTGGTGGAGGTGACGGCGCTAGCCAACAGCAGCAATGAAGGTCAGACAGTGCACACATGACATCTGTAGGTGGCAAAACAGGAATAGGTCACAGATTGGCACAATGACACAGTGTGGAGGTCACGGAACAGCAGCGTGAGGGTCAGACAGTGGCACAATGACAAGAGTCTGTGAGTCCAAGTTCTATCAAGCATCAGCCACAGCAGCAGCATGAGGCCATTACAGTGGCAGACAATGACGACAGTGTGTAAGGTCACGGCAAGGCCAGCCACACAGCAGCATGAGTTCAGACAGTGTCGCACCCAGTCACATTCTTGAGGATGGCCAAAAAACAGGAGAGTAGGGCCACATGAGTGGGACAATGACACAGTGTGGAGGTCACGGGCAGAAGCCATAGCAGCAGCATGAGGTCAGCAGTGGCACAATGACATTCTGGTGGTGCAAAAACAGGAGTGAAGGCCACAGAGTGGTGACCAATGACACAGTGGTGTAGGTCAACGCATGACAGCAGCCAGCACGCACGCGACACATTATTGTCAACTTAACAGCGAGAGCCATGCACATATGAACACAGTGTGTAGAGTCCCTGAACTAGCACCAGCGAACCACAGCAGCAGCCTGAGCGGCGTTCGACAGTGTAGACGACCACATGACACATTCTGGAGTGGCAACAAAGGACAACTTGACAGTTACGCGACGCCCAGCTCGACGACAATCACGGGACAATGAAAACCAGTGTGGAGTGTCACTGGAACCACAAAGCATAAGCCACCAGCAGTCAGCATGAGGTCAGAAGTTGTGGCAAACAAGACATTCTGGTGAGTGGCAAAAACAGGAGTAGAGGCCACAGAAGTGGGGACAAATACACAGTGTGTAGAGTCACAGCAGCAAGCCCACAACAGCAGCATAGAGAAGGTTCATCAACAGTGGCACAATAGACACAGTGTGGAGGTCACAGGTCAGGCTGCAGAGCCACATGCCGCAGCATAGGTCCAAGAAGACACGGATTGCACAATGATAACGAGTGAGTAGGTCACGAGCAGCAGCAGCATTGAGGATCCATGGCAGTGCCACAATGACATTCTGGAGGTGGCAGAAAAACAGGAGTAAGCCAAAGATGGGACAAGTGACACAGTTGTATGTCTCACGGCTAGCAGCCATCAGCAGCAGCGATGAGGTCAGACAGTGGCACAATTGACAACAGTGTGAGGTGGGTGGCAAACACAGTCCCTGGTAAGATGGTAGTTTGCAGATGGAGAAACGTCAGCAGATTGTGGCATCAGGCGGGGGAGGTGGCATCAGAATAGTGGCTGAGCCTAGGATAGTTTTGAGAGAACCCAGACTCCATATCTCACAGATTGAGGGTGAGGCGACATGGGCTGATTTAAATGCTGACGCCTAAGGCATTGGCGTGTAGACAATGCTGGGCCGGATACTACGGCCTGATTCATCTTGCCAAAGGTCAGCTTCGTTTCGCACAGGTTTGAGCGCGCAGGGCATCCTGAGACAAGTGGGTTCTCCTTGGGGGTAACGATTGCCCCCGCCGCACTGAACAACCATACCAGTCCGCTCCATGATGCCACAACCTACTGCCGGGCAGGACACTTCTCCACTAAAGCATCCTCAGCACGTTGCCGCGCTCACACATGCCAGTCTTATATTGGCTGCCCAGTATTTACCCCCAAACCAAGCATACGAGTCTATCTCCTGACACACTAAATGATCTATAGGGAAGACACACCAACCCTTGCCACTGCGAGCTAATCTCAGGCGAGGCGTACCCTATAAGAGAGCCTAACCTATGTCCCTCGCGTAGCTAACAGCGCTGCTGAGATGCGACTAACACCCTTCTCTCACTAGGCGGGTGAAGGAACCTGGCACTCATGTCGTAGCAGTCGACTCCAAGACTTATGTTACTGCGACTTAGGAGCTGGTACTGCTCCTACCCCCCTCACCCAACCTTCCCCCAGAAGGCCGCGGCAGTAGTACTGAGCGCTGACTGAACCCCCCGGCTCAGAAAGCTCTGATCAGAAGGAAGGGCACGGTTGCGCACCATAGGCAGCGGACCACTGATTACTGTAGATTTCCCATAGTAATTTAGAGTTTTGTCCCCCTCTTTATAAATAGCTGGGAAAAAGGCTCCCATTTTGGACCGGTAGCGAGGGTCCAATAGGGTGGAAGAGTACCAGAAGTCATCCCATCTGACCGGATTCTGACACTATTCTGGTCTGTCACTAGCCATGCAAATAAGCATGCTCCGGCTGGCCATCTGCACCAAGTGACTCCGCTGACCAGCGGGATGCCCTGCCCACTAAAAGCCATCTACTACTTCACTGTATAGTTCCATGCTGTGCTTGGGGGTCATCCTGCCTTTCGTCTTCCTCATCTTCCATCCATCCCCATCCAGCTGCTCCTGCTCTAACTCTCTTGATCACACCTGGGTAGAAAATCCACTCATTTCACCAGACAGTGCTTCTGCTCCAAGTCCTCCTCCTCCTCCTCCATTTCAGTCCCCACCGAACTCATGTGGCCACGAGATGTAGTCGCCACGTCTCCCAGCTCTGCCCTGCCCAAAACACTGATGTTTGTGAGCATTACAGTTTCTCCAGGACATGCGAACAGTGTGAGAGAATGAGAGGTTAAATTTCAAGTCCCGATCGTCCTGGCGACTACAGACAAATAACGATCGCCTCCTCTCGATGGCAACCCAACAAACGGCAGGTCTTGCCTCACACTCTGAGCTTTGCAACTGCTCGGCCATCAAAGAATACACAGGGGAGTACTTCGTGTCTGCCTAGAACATCAAAAAATCGTTAATTGCCTTTCTCCTGTTCATACACAGTCGTCCAACAAGTGCATGTTATTACTGCGAATTCCAACGGTGGAAACATCCAATATCAGAGGTGTGTGTTGGGGGGAAGGGCCCGATAATCTATCGGCCTAGCTGCATACTCTACTAGCGTGCCATAGCGGTGAATATACCTCAGCTTAGCGCGGCGCAGGATCGAAGGATAAAAGTGCAATGCACAGCAGTATTCCTGCCAATTCTTACTATATCTTCTGAAACATCGGGTGGAAGACTTCACATTGGAACCATTTTCACCAACCATGATTGAACAACGTCGTAGCCATGTCCGCGCGCAAGAACCAATTCCCTCCTCGTGAGCAGCGCGGACCACCATGTTACATGTAACCCGATTTGACCCATCACATTGGAGCACATATATTTGCAATTGCGGCCGCTGTAAAATGCCACACATCGATTTCTTTGGCTTGCATGACCGGAGCAGTTCCTCCCCCCTCGCGTTGACTACGTGTCAGCATCGAGGCAAGTACCCAGTGTAGAACGCGTGACAACCGCGTGCCCCTACACAATGGTATGATGGAGCATTACTCTGTGGATGCGAGATGGTGGGTGGTGGTGGAGGAAGGAGAGGAGTGCGGACATTGGCGCAAGGAGCAGCAGTTTGGACAACGGGAGGAGAAAGCGTCGCGTACCTCCACAGTCCAAAGTTGTATGGTCGTGCCCTGTGGTCCTGTGGAAAGTCAAATTCAACGATTCCAAGTGCGGCTTGCAGTCCCTCAAAGGACAATTGACTGTAGGGCCACGACCGTATACTTACAGCACCAGGACCGTCCACGCTGCCGTGCACCATGAGAAACAGAACCGATAAGCTTAAGGACTGGCCGATACCTTCTGTTCTTAACAAAATTAATGAAAGTGCTGGTAACAAGCCTTTTTTGGAAAATAAATTACGCTTGGAACTTCTCACAACTCGGCTCGGCAAAAAGCCATTAGATTCTCTGAATGTTGCATGAATCCGACGCATTTTGAGGAAAGGGAGGGCACTGCAGTACAAGCAACTTGGACAGGAGCACGGTCAGACTGCTTTAGCACCTTAGTGGATGGTTGGAGACACTTGGTCGAACGCATACTGTTGAATTCTTTGCGCAATCGCACTCGCTGAACGACTGCTAGACCGTCCATGATAGACGAGGATCAGGAGCATCTGGACCGGGGACGATGAGATCCAAAGAGAAAACAGCACCCTTCTGCATGTGAGTGATGTGGAGAACCAATGACTGGTCATGCAAATGGCATGCGTGCCACTGGGCGCCCTAACCATAAGCTCGACGACTATTCTGCTGCTGTTGAGTTGCGCGGCGGCAGGATGAGGACCTACCACCATCTGAGCCCACGTTTTCCTACGACAAGGCCACCGGATGCTGACGCTGCGACATGTGTTGACGCAGGACCAGATGTGAGTGCCAACGTACTCCCGAGCCTACGCTTCACTTTCTGCTTACAGATTCTACATATACCCATATTCGGCTCCACCGGTGTCTTAGCAAAGACTTAGCCACACCGCCGAGTAATTGAGATTTTTACCGGAGCCAAAAGCTCCGCACCATGAGCGAGCGATTCATACAAGCCTATCGCGAGACCCCATGTGCCGCTACTTTCTTGGACACTGCGAAGTGGGTTTATTTACCCCGTTGCCGCTGGCTCCCGACCTCACACTAGCTGCGAATCCTCTGACCTCACGGATATAGGCCACTACGACCCACTTTGCTGCGCTGCGCCGCTGGTTTCCGAAGCGCAAGCGTTGACGCCCTCTTCTCCTGACGATGATGAAGCCCTTGCCATAACCCTTGCTCCCAAAGTGCGGTCGTAATTCTACATCATCATCTATTGCGAGTGTTTCATCGATCACATCAGTAGTCCTCATCACCGGCTTGTATATGTCAGAGGCTGACCCCTCTACACAACATGACCTCCCATGCCACTCTCCAATAAAACATCTACTACTTGCCGCCTACTGCAAGAGCAGCGAGGATATTGGTCCTCATTTCTTCGCGCCTGCCAATCGCTTCGTGACTGCCCTCCACAAATTGTATCATTCCTCCGCTATTTAAGCGTGGCGCTGAAGTCCAGACCACATAGTAATTCTCTTAGCTGAGCAAACGGATCAGAGCGTAGAGCGAACCACAGCGGCCGGTGAATGCAGACAGTGAGGGCCGCTGACAACGGCTCCCCCTAGAGCGCCATGCCAACCTAAGTGTTGTTCTGACGTTCCCCACCTGGACTCTTCCTGGGGTTGTCAGAAGTCATCTGGAGGGAAGTGGATAGACACAATCGTATTCTTACAACCATACTCAAAGAACCTTGGGTTGCCTAGTCAGTAGCAAAAATCTCTCTAAACGGCCGCTATAATGACACGGCAGGTTGTGGCCATCCACCGAGAGACCGCTCTGCTATGCGCGACATCCCCCATTGCTGTGCTGCGACCTCCTCACAGGAATGTTTGAGTGCCACTGGCTCACCGCATGGTGAAATAGCCTGCCACCTTTCTCTGCCTACAAATACATGTTTGTGGTTTCTAAAGATAGATAAAGTACAACTGTTTTGATGAAGATAATCTTGTATATGATATAATACACACCTGATATTGAATTGCCAAATGAACCCACTAAGAAGCTTGGTAACCCTTGGGATATAACATTGCACCTCTCCACAAATGGCAGAAAAAAAGACTTGATGTGCAACAGTTTTCGCTAAAAACCGTGTATTTACTGAGAACTATAAAAACACAAACAGGGCTAATTCAGAACCTTCGGTGAAATATGATTATTAAATGCGTAACACAATATCGATTTTTCTTCTGTGGCGGTAGAAAAACAAAGTTCTTTCTACTGAGTACACTACTGCAGAACAATGCTTAATTAAACCCCTGGATGTAAATTGCGCAAAAGCGAATTGAGCAATCACAAACAAGAAGCTTCTTGTAGCGTGTTACAATTAGCGTGTCATTTTTTTCTGACCGCCACACAACAGAGATAAAATTGTAATTAACCTTCGCTTGTTGAATTATGCTTCATGAAAAATGAAATATATTTTGGCGTTGAAAATGAACGTTTTCGTAGGTGGTCAGGCACACCAGCAATAAAAACGCTTAATTAACCCCTGGATGTAAAATTGTGGCAAAGAAATTGAGCAACCACAAACTAATGCTTTGTAGCGTGTTACAATTGCGTGTTTTTCACAACTCCACCACCACTACCTAAGAGTATAAAAATTATAATTTACCCACCAATTCGTGCTTTGGTGAAATTATGCAACAGGAAACAATTTATATATATTGCGTTGAAAATGAAAAGTCGTTTCTTGGGGTCATCACACAGCAAAACATGACTCTGCGCTTATTATCTCCTTGTATGTAAAAATTGCGCCAAACAATTCTAGGGCCACCACAAAACTAGTAGCTTTGTAAGCGTGTTACAATTGCGTGTTATTCTATCAGCCACACAACAAACACAAAAAAAATGTAATTAAACTTTTCAGCATGTGAATATATTCTACAGGGAAAAATGTATATATTTGGCGTTGAAAATGACGGTTTCTTGGGGCTCACACACGCAGCAAAACAACGCCACGCTAATTAACCCCTTGAATGTAAATTGCGCAAAAGAATTGAGCAACCACAAACTAGTACTTTGTAGCATGTTTACAATTGCGTTTTTTTCTACACCACACAACAAGAGATAAAATTGTAATTAACCTTCGCTTGTGAATTATGCCTACAGGAAAAATGTATATTTTTTGGCATTGAAAATGACGGTTTTTGGGGTCAGCACACCAGAAAAACAACACTTAACCCCGGGAAAGTACATTGCGCAAAAGAATTGAGCAACCACAATCTGTAGCTTTATAGCGTTTAAAATTTGCGTGTTTTCTACGCCACACAACAAGAGATAAAATTGTAATTAACCTTCGCTTGTGAATTATGCTACGGGAAAAATGTATATAATTTTGGCGTTGAAAATGACGGTTTCTTTGGGTCAGCACCCCAGCAAAACACGCTTAATTAACCACTGGATGTAAATTGCGCCACACAATTGGGCCCCCACAAACTATAGCTTTGTAGCGTGTTACAATTGCATGTTTTCTACGCCACACAAAAAGAGATAAAATTTTAATTAACCTTCGCTTGTGAATTATCTACAGGAAAAATGTATATATTTTGGCATTGAAAATGACGGTTTCTTGGGGGTCAGCACACCGCAAAACAACGCTTAATTAACCCCTGGATGTAAATTCCCGCAATAGAATTGGGGCACCCAAAAAATGAAGTTGGTATTTGTATTGTAAAAACTCTGTTTCCCTTTAAATGAATACAACAGGAACCCTGGCTTAGATCCCCCTTGAATATTGAATGCTTATATGCAGCTGCAGTGGACACCACCTGGTTTTTCAGATCCAAATATACCAAAAAATCAGAAATAGAACATTAAGAGAACAGTCTCGACAAACTGAGACACCCCAAAAATCGCTGTATAAAAATCAATTCTTCAGTGAGAGCCTTCACATATCAGCCGGGGCAGCCCCTTTCCCTGATCAGTACAGTGAGAGGAGTGTGAGCTCCCGGCGTCGCACCCAGATTTATATAGTGCGGTGACGTCACAAATCCTCGGTCCTTTTGATTGGCTTCATCTCTGCACATGTCATGAGGCTATGCCCTTCTTCCTCCCAGAGTGTTTTGCTCCATGGGGCGCCATGTGCTCGCAGGCCATTTTATCAATCAGAAGCACACTTCGTTCACCCGAAGTACCCCAACCTTCGACTTCGTTCAGAACCGAAGTTTTCCTGAAATTCTAAATGAATTCCACTTCGTTAGAATCGATTCGCCCATCTCTACTCCTGCTGCGTCTATCAGACCAAGAATTGACATGTCACTCGTGTGAACACCAATGCATGTTTCAAGTTAAAAGAAATGTAAAATCACATTGCTTATCATTAGATACATGTTTGGGTCCATTTGGGTTCCAACAGATGTATCCAAATATGTATCTAAAAAGTGTATGTTCACACAGACTCAACAATACCCTTACATTAAGATACAAAAGGCAGTTGAGAAGACAGGGAGGCCCTGGACATATTTACAACCCTATACTCTGTTGCGACAATGGTCCTGAGGAAGATGTGCTTAGCAATCTAGAGATTTTGTTTTTGTAGGTACCAAAGGAAATTGATATATTTTCCATTGCAAGTACAGTTTTTATATTCAGATTTACGGGGTATGTTAATATATTGCAGAGATATTTGAGATATTTAAGTTAAGTGTATGAACAAGTTTGGGATTTCGTTCTAGAGCCAGATTTGATCGAAGGTTGTCAATTTATTAAAATTCATTGAAATCTTTAGACTTGGTGTGTGGGAAATGCCATGTGAAGAGGGTGCTCAATAAAAGATTAGACAAGCCATCTCAAGTACTTTTGACCAATCCTACATCAGTCAAGCTATAGGGAAATCCATGTGGAGGAATCAGTCATTGCAAGAAAGTATTGAATTTGCGCCCATCATTTGCACCCAGTGAAAGAATGTAACAACAGTTAATAAGCTGATTAATTACTGGTTAATTTCATATGAAACTCCAGGGTAACTGACAAATGAATGGAAGAGCCCTGATTTAATGGAGGTGACCAGAATGTAGGAAGTGACTAGGAAATACTTGATGTTTAAGGGAAGGAAAATGTGGAAGGCATTAACTAAGGTGCAATTTAAACATGTTTGCGCAATATATATAGCCATCTTGTATTCAAAAGTAACATCAATTTGTATTTTTTTCATATTTATTTTAAAATATCTTTAATAGAAAAATGATATATTTTTATTAAGGAATGATGAAATGATTCATAAGACTGAACCATGTACATTTGTTTCTTTAATCTAAAGTGTATATAGAGGTATTTTAGTTTGTGATTTAATGTACATATAACATTACTGTAACCGCAAGTAGATAGTTATGTTTCTTAAGGAGCTTAGCAATAGAATCATGTGATGTGCTTTATATATTCTTTTATCCTTTCAAGTAAGTTTTGCAAAATATGAATCTGATAAGCCAGTAATGTTTTGTCAGCTAATTAACATTTCTGATATTTAATTGGTATTACATTTTAAGGGTGTACTCCATGTTTGTGTCAATAAAAAGAGATTCCTGTGGGTCACGCCCTATGGATACTTGAGCAAACTCACAACAATGGCACTGTTTTATGTCTCTTCCTTGTCCAAGTGGGGTCCAAATGGTAAAGAGTAAAAGTTTCCACTCCCTAGGGGGAAACTGATGCTAATCAATCATTTTAATCTCACAGGTAATTGGAGATTAGACTTATTGTTTGAGAGCTCACCTAAAGTTTTGCAATAACAATATGTTCATTATTATAATTTTTTACTGTCATTTTTAGTCATGGGACTTCAAATTGTGATCTCTTGTACTATATAGTGCAGTACTTATGTACTCCGATACATAGTGACTTCAGTGATACACTTTTAACCTCTGTCTATTGCAGAATGTAACAGCATTTTAATCACAGTAGGCCTAGATTCTTTATTAGGCAACCAAACTGCACTTCATGACTGTGTTTCAGGTGTGTTAGTCAGGCAGCGGAGGGGGCCTTATACCCTTAACCAATGGACTAGATGCCATGCTTACTGGTAAAATGGTTGGCATTACTGTTCCCATTAATCATGTCATTACACCAATGGTATTCTGAGTGGGTGGGTTAAAGAGATGAGAGCATCTTTTTTTTTTATTACTTTATGTTTATCACTATTATTTTATTTTTATTTTTTCTTTAAGTTGGACAGCCCATCAAAATTTACATCCAGTTCTAACCATTCTTTTAATGGGACTTTGTGATGCTCTATGCGTCCATTGAAACCTAATGTGCACCTGAATCGGCTGCCAGCTTCCACCCATCCTTTTTTGCCACTGTTGATCTCTGGGAGGCTACTTTTACCACAGTCTGCCTAGGTGGTTTTTCCTGGGTTGTAATGGCCACTTTGAATTTATCCACCCAGCAGCCTCATGGAACCTTGAAAATGCTAGACTACTACCTTTAATAAACTTCACTTCAGAGTACCTATAGCTTAAAGCAGGCAAAGATTTACCTTGCTCAACACTTTGCATAGCAACAGTATGGTCCCAGACCACACAACTTAACTCAGTCTGAATCTTTTGTTAGAAAAGGATATCATCTATTTAGGAACTGCTTACCTTTAACTTACAACTGCAACAGTAGAGTAGTACAATTTTAACAGTTCTCTACACAGATCAACTTTAACTTAATACTGGTCAATGTTATCTACAGTTGTAATTATTTAATCTCCATAGCAAATTATGCTTATTTTTAGAATTTACAAGCTTTCAATTGTTTGCAAAAAGCAATAAAAAAGAAAAAAATTAAACACGTTAAGGGCTTGCACACACGGCGTTTTAACTCTGTGTAACATCCGCTTTTTAGATCGTCTCTGGAACCGAAAGCACGGACCAGAGACGGATCCAAACAATTAGCAGTGACTTTATCACTGCGGTCTATGAGGAACACGCAGCGGCGTTCACATGAGAGATCACCTCTGCGTGTTTCCATAGCACCGCTCGGTTCCGTCTTTGAAAGAATTGCATGTCAATTCTTTCAAAGAACGGACCCGAGCGGCGCTATGGAAACACGCAGCGGTGATCACTCATGTGAACGCCGCTGCGTGTTCCTCATAGACCGCAGTGATAAAGTCACTGCTAATTGTTTAGATCAGTCTCCGGGTCCGTGCTTTCGGTTCCAGAGACAGATCTAAAAAGCGCTTATAACACGGAGTTAAAACGCCGTGTGAACAAGCCCTAACACCACTAATATAACAAGTCATTTCAACAAATTCAAAACAAAATGCCACTTTTAATGACATCTACAATCTCATTCTACTTACTTCTCAAAACAGTATATTTTTCAAGTCACATGGTAAGCTAATTCCCTTCTTATTCTCCGGTCTCTCTCTTGCTTTCTCTAGCAGAGCTGAAGCTGAATTCTCACACCACCTACCTAGTCTCAGAGAAGGCTTCTCTAAAGACTTAAGTTTCACAAAGCCCTCCTGTAAGGCCAATGAAAAGTTCCCTAAGTGATCTTCTCTCACATTCTCCAGATGAGAATAGAGCCCATTTCTTATGGCTGTTGTCATCCCATCCCATCTCCTCAGGAACAACTTGCAAAGGAAAACTTGCACATTGGAACACGGTACATCCACTTTACAACTAAAATTATTCCTTTCAGATGCAACTCAATCTTCCTTGAGGCACCCCGTCCTTTCTTTAAAAATGTCATGTCCCAGGCCAAAATTGTTTCATGTCCCAGGCCAAGGTCTATTCTGTCTTGATGTATAGTGCAAACCTGCCACACATGGGTTTAACCATACTGACTCATTTGCTTACATCACCTATTGCTGTATTTTTTCTGTATGACAATGCCCTCTAAAGATGGTAGTCAATATTAGAGTATGAACTCTTTGCATAGGATTTCAAAACACAGTAATAAGCAAATAAAACAGTAAAAACAATCATATTAATCAAGAGTTGTAAGGTTCAACCTTTTACAAACAATCTTTGTAGAGATTGAGCTGGAAGTAAATGCTGAGTAATTTAAGATCTTAAACCGGTTTGCTTTTTCTGCTGTTTTACAGAGCCACAGGCAGCTTCAGACTCACATGTCCTGGTTAGGCTGTGGGTGTGTTAACAGCAGGGATTGTCATACCAGGTCTGCTATTCCTGTTACAGTGACATGACTGCTGGAGAATTATAATATGTAGTACACAAGGCTACAGAGTTCTAAGGCTTAAAACTTGCCATTACACCAGGTAAAGAGAGCTTCTGTGCTAGAGATAAGACGCAGCAGGGAGTGAATTATCATGGTTAGACTGACTGATGGCAGCTTGGAGAAATCGGATAAAAGATAGAGTAGGCAGAGGTGGCCAGTAACCAAAAGAAATGTGTGTACATTAGCAATAGATAAAATCTTCTTTATATCCTGAACAAGGCAAAATTAGAACAGCAATGTAGTCTTCATTTACCTCCAACTACATGTTAAAGGCTAATCATCAGCTAGTCTTCAAAATTGTTAAAGAAGCTTTTGGCTATTATTTAATTTGTTTCACATGACACTGATCTTCTGGTAAAATTTTCTGTCTTTCGAACAGGGATGTCACCGTTGCTACTCTAATTGGCTTAATTTGCCACATACCACTGCCTGACATCACTGTTCAGAAGTGAGCGGATTGAATGGTGACATCAAGCAGTGGCATGTGACCTCTGCAGCCAATAAGAGGCTGCAGTGATAATGTCCCCATTTGAAACAAGAAAACAGAAGACCGGAGGAGAGAGAGGATGACGCAGCACTAGAACAGAGGTGAATGGAGAAGTGAGTATGTTTTTATTTTATTTTATTTTCAATGGGTAGCATATGGCAATAAAAATAATATGTATAGGACAACCCCTTTAAAATTAGTTTTTAAGGCACATTACAACAAGGTGAATATAGGCTTTGATGCATTAGCTATTGTTTGATGATTAAAATACATCTGCTAAACCACCTTAATATCTGTCAGAAATTCATAAAACTTAATTCCCCAAAATATTAGTATCACTGGAATTTTTCTCTAGATGTTTGTTACTTTTTAGTGTACCTTTGCTTGTCTTGTACAATTTTGACAGATATATTTATGAATTTTGGGTTTGCTGCTCTATATCCAGAATGCAGGCTACTGGTAATGGAACCTGCATTTTGAAGACTCACTTTGGTCTTTTCATTGCTTTACTTTTTTGAATACTCAGAAAGGAAAACATTTTAAAGAACTACTGTATATATAATTCCCAAAATTCTACATATATTTTGCTTCTAAACAGCAGCACAAACCCGCTCTGCCTTCTAGGATCTTTGGTTGTGATATGATAGCTGGTGCTGTAGGATGTTATGTGATCCAGTGTTATCTCCCATTCTGACTAAATGAGCCTAGAAGGCATAGAAGGCAGAGGAAGAGACACTGTCTGCAACTGCATATGTAAGAGCACCCAACAGAAATAAATGATGGCTGGTGTTAGAAGCACATTATTTATTTATATCATTAAGAAAAACTTCTTTTTGCATAATTCTGCATTGTAATAATTTCTTTAGAATTATTACATAGTGGCACATTTAAATCCATTTCCTATATAGAAAACAAAGTCAATGTTATCACTTTATTAGAATTAAAGCATCGAAGAATTTCTAAATTTGGCACATCTTCATAACCTTCAGCAGGGTTTCACTTTATCTGTCACAAAAACATTGATTTAATCAAAAGAAGATAAATGCCTAATTGTCCAATTTAATGTCTCTCTTTTTCTTTTTCTCCCTCCATATATATATACTTCGCTGCATTCATTTTTAAATACTACATGAACAATGCTATGCAATATATGTGCTCAGCGTACAACAATATTTCATTCAATATAACAATGCACCATCTTGTGGTTATCAAAGAGGAATGCAAGAGTAGAATATTCTTACCACTTTTTCTTATCTATATAAATGATAATATGTATTTAAGCCTGGTTTATCATTCTAAACACTGAGATTCAGTACAAATATCATACATAGTGATATATTCCTGGGATGCACCTACTCTATTTGTAGAACATGTGCAGATTTGCAGTGAAGGGTAAATGGGCCCCTTACCACTATTTGTCTGGAGATACACATGCAGATTTTATGTAGTTTAAAGTTTAGCTTTTGATGCAGTTTTTGAGTGAAAGCCATAAGCAGGGAGAAGAGGTATAAGGGTCTATTTACACACAACAGATTTGTTGCAAAAATGTCTGAGACTGAAAATCTGTTAAATTCATCTGATTGGGGTTATCATGATGGCAACCACAAATATTTCTGTAAGATTAATGCTCATGAGGAGTGTCTTGAGTATATACAGTACCTATTTTTGTCTTTAGAACTAACTCTTTCTTTAGCTTAAAATTCAAATACAAAATGTGAATCAAATCTGTATTGTGTGATAGTAACACTGTATTTTACCGCAGGGTGTATAAAAAGCAGGAAGCTGGTTGATGGCAGTGAACTGGTGTGTGGTTATGTGTGCAAGTGGAAGAAAAGCCAAGGAGTTGCAGCAAAGCACAATAAGAAGTTGAAGAAGTGAAAGAAACTGCAAATTCAGGTTGATAGCCTCCCAAACTGGACAAACCAAGCTTGGTAGTACTAGAGTTGGAGAACACAGAAAGCTGGTACACAGGGTTTTCTGCCAGTGTGTAAGAGACATGTCAGCAAAGAAACTGGAGGAGCAAGAGGAGGCGCCTGTTGTATCACTATTAAGAATAAGGGTATGTTCACATGGCTCATTTTGGGGCGCATTTCGCAGCATATTTTGTGGTGTACTGCGCTTAATACGCTGGGAAATGCGCCCCAAAATTACGGTAATCCATAGCTCTCATAGGAAACCATAGATTACCCCTCCTCTCCCCGCTCGTACAATATGATCGTATTGTACGCACGTGGAGATAAGTGACATGTCAATTACTTGCAGCGATTACGCGCCACGAGTAATGTATGTCTATGGGGCCGGCGGGCTGCCGGCCCCCCAGTGCCTTGGGAGCACGCGCTGATCTATGCAAGCTCCCGAAACACACGATGTACTGCGGCGCGTACTATACGCGCCGCAGTACATCGTGTGAACATACTCTAAGACTGTTGCATTGATCCATTTAGATACTATGATTAGAGATGGGCGAATTGATTCTAACAAAGTGGAATTCATTTAGAATTTCAGGAAAACTTAGATTCTGAACGAAGTCGAACTTTGGGGTGATTCGCGGGAACGAAGCGTGTTTTTAATTGATAAAATGGCTGCGAGAACATGGCGTTACATGCGGCAAAGAAGTCTGGAGGAAGAAAGGCGTAGCCTAAATAACATGTGCAGAGATGAAGCCAATCAGAGCCCGTCGGGATTCTGTGACGTCACCACACTATCTAAGTCCAGGCACGACGCTGGCAGTGCACACTGCTCTCACTGTGCTGTGTAGGGAAGCTGCTGCTGCTGATATCTCATACTAAAGAACTAACTTTTCTACAGCGATTTTTTTGGAGGGGTGTCACAGCTTGTCTCAGAGACTGCTTCTCTTACGTTCTAACTTTGATTTTGTGGGGTATTGGAATTGAAGTCCAGTGTGCGTCCAATTCAGCTGCATACACATTTTAATGCTATCTGCTCAGTTCTTGAATATCCAAGGGTTATCTAAGCCTGTTGCTGTTGTATTCAGTTAAAGAAACAACGTTTTTACAATCCAATTACCACTTAATTTTTGGCACCCCATTTCATTTGCGCAATTTAGATCCAAGAGTTAACTAAGTATTTTTCTGCAGTTGTACTCAGTAAAATAAACTTTGTTTTTCAACGCCAAAGAAGAAATTTTTCCTGTAGCATAATTCATATCCGAAGGTTAATTACGAGTTATTCTGCTGTTGTGTACCGTAAAATACACACCGCTTTAACATGATACAAAGCTGGTAATTTTTGGCAGGACATTTCTTTTGCGCAATTTACATCCAAGGGTTAAATTAAGTATTTTTCTGCAGTTGTACTCAGTAAAAGAAACGTTGTTTTTCAACGCCAAAGAAGAAATTTTGGCTGTAGCATAATTCATATCCGAAGGTTAATTACGAGTTATTCTGCTGTTGTGCTCCGTAAAATAAACGCCGTTTTAACATTCTACAAAGCTGGTCATTTTTGGCAGCACATTTCTTTTGCGCAATTTACATCCAAGGGTTAACTTAAGTATTTTTTTGCAGTTGTATTCAGTAAAAGAAACGTTGTTTTTCAACACCCAAAAAGAAATTTCGGCTGTAGCATAATTCATATCCGAAGGTTAATTAAGCCTGTTTGTGCTTTTATATTCATAAAATTTACCCCAGTGTTTTTAAACGGACAAGAAGTAAATTTTTCCGGGCCATTTGTGGAGCGAAATTTTAAATATCCACGGGTCACCCAAGCTTGTTTGTGGGTTCATCTGGAGTCAAATACAGGGTGTATATTTATCATATACAGATATCTTCATTAAACAGAGTCTGTACATTTTAGAACAAACAGTATGTCAAACAGAGAGGTGGCAGGCTCTTCACTTGGCGGTGACATGGCCACAACATTCTGGAGCAGGCACAGGTCACAGCACAGCAAGGGGACGTCGCAGCAGGGGTCACTCGGTGAGGCCAGAACTGCCGGTGTCATCTAGCGGCCGTGTGTTGTTCAGTAACCCAATGGTTCTTGATTGGTTGACTATGTCATCCACTTAATCCCAGATGTCATCTGAAAAACCCCACCCAAAGAGTCGGTGGGAACGTCAGACACAACCCTTAGTTGACATGGCCCGGGAGCGGATCAGCGTCCCTCACCTGTCCTCAACCTGCCACTGTCCCATCCGGTTCCCTCAGCCAGAGATCTACTATGTGGTCTGGGCTCAGTGCCACTATACAGCGAGGACGAACATTTTGAGGACAGTCAGCAGCTTCTTGGCAACGAGGAGGTGGGGCAGACACCCCCTGCTTCGTGCAGTATTGATGTGGAGAGTGGCATGGGAGGTTTTTTGGCAAGCGGTAAGCCTCTTCATACCAAGACCGTTGAGGAGGACAGCAGTGACAATTCAAACACTCATGAAGTATAAACGTGGTGGTTTGAATCCAGTTTCTGCATTACACCAGTTTGTTCAAATGAGCGTATGGAACTTGAACTGAAGGGGGACCATAACTACAGGGAATGTTTTAGGTGCTTATTTTGAATTCCTGTCCATTGTTGGTTGAATTCAGTACAAAACTGGAATGGGAACAGAACAAAAAAAGAAGCAAAAGCAATGCTGCAAAACTGGCTTTGTATGAGAAAGGGGAGGCCCTCCCCGGGTAACGGTGGAAAAAGGGGAGGCCCTCTCCTGTTAACGGTGGAAAAAGGGGAGGCCCTCCCCTGTTAACGGTAGAAAAAGGGGAGGCCCTCCCCTGTTAACAGTGGAAAAAGGGGAGGCCAAACCTGTTACCTGTTAAATCAATTTCCCCCTGTTCAATAATTTCCCCTGTTAATATATTTATTCCTGTTCATCAATTACCCCCTGTTCAATAATTTCCGCCTGTTCATATATTTATTCCTGTTCATCAATTTCCCCCCTGTTCAATAATTTCCCGCTTTTTAATATATTTATTGCTGTTCATCAATTCCCCCCTTTTCCAAATAATTTCCCGCTGTTAATATAGTTATTCCTGTTCATCACTTTCCCCCTGTTCAATAATTTCCCCATGTTAAAAGATTTATTCCTGTTCATCAATTTCCCCTTGTTCAATAATTTCCCCCTGTTAATTTATTTATTTCTGTTCAGCAATTTCCCCCTGTTCATAAATTTCCCACTGTTAATATATTTATTCCTGTTCATCAATTTTCACCTGTTCATCAGTTCCTGTCTGTCCGTGTACCCAACCTTTCTGCTACGTTACCTGATCTCGAATCTCCGTCGCCTGCCCTGACCTGTTGGCCTGACCTTTGACTACGAGTTTCGTCTTACGATTCAGTACCTCGCTGCGCCTCGGCTGCCACCGCAAGCTAGTCGCGCCAGGGTTAGCGACCTGGTAGACTCTCGCCACAGCAATTCCATCCCGCTTTGCGGCGGGCTCTGGTGAAAACTGGGACCTACTTAGATCCCGCTCCGTGGCGTGGCTATTGGCATCGAAAACATGAAGCAGTGGAATGACATTATTCATCCCGTAGTCCTGGCGACTGCCAAATAACGCCTGTCCGAATGAATGGGCCTGAGCAAACGGCAGGTGTCACGCATGAGCTTCCACTGGCCAACATTAAAATTACACAGGGGTGTACTCCTGTCCGCTTGGATCATCAATACTCCGTTAATAGCCTTTCTCTGTTCAAAGAATCATTCCAACAGATGTAGGATGGAATTCCACTGTTTGGAAATATCACATATCAGCCTATGTTGGGGAAGGCCGGTGTGCCGCTGCAGCTTAAGGAGGGTGTGATTGGTGGTGTAAGAATGGCTGGAGTGCATGCAAAGTTTCCTGGCCCTTTTAGAATGTCTTGCAGATGGGTGAAAGACTTGACCAACCTGAATGAGCATTTCCTCCCGTGTGTGACTTTGTTCGCCCAGGGGAATCATCCTGTCAACTTGGATCATCAAAAATCGTTAATGGCCTTTCTCTGTTCAATAATTTCCCCTGTTAATATATTTATTCTTGTTCATCAATTTCCACCTGTTAATATATTTATTCTTGTTCATCAATTTCCCCCTGTTCAAAAATTTCCCCCTGTTAATATATTTATTCCTGTTCATCAATTTCCCCCTGTTAATATATTTATTCATGTTCATCAATTTCCCCCTGTTCAATAATTTCCCCCTGTTAATATATTTATTCCTGTTCATCAAATTCCCCCTGTTCATCAGTTCCTGTCTGCCCGTGTACCCGACCGTTCTGCTACATTACCTGACCTCGAATCTCCACCGCCTGCCCTGACCCGTTGGCCTGACCTTTGACTACGAGTTTCATCTTACGATTCTGTACCTCGCTGCGCCTCGGCTGCCACCTCAAGCTAGTCGCGCGAGGGGTAACAACCTGGTAGACTCCCGCCGCAGAAAGTCCATCCTTGCCTTGCGGGGGGCTCTGGTGAAAAACCGGGACCTATTTAGCGGCGTGGCCGCTACCACCACTTTGCGGTGGTCCAAGGAGCCATACCTGTTGTTACAATGGCTAAAAATGGAATGACAAATTTCCTCGCCAGTTCTTTGAATGGTGCAGAGTCCACCACTTGAAAAGGGAGGGACTGCAAGTACCAAGAACTTGAACAGGAGCACGGTCGCTTCTGAATTAGAGATGGCTAGACGCATACTGCTGTCTCTTGGCAATCATCTCGGTGAAGATGCTGCACCATGAGTGCCGAGGAGCAGGAGTATCTGGACCGGTAGATGATGTAATAGACAGGGAGTTGTCTTTGACAGAGGTGGTGAAGCCTTGACTGCCTGAAATGGGAGGCTTGTCAGTGGGTGCTACAGCTGTTGGGACACAATGGACCACCACATCTGAAACATGTATGGTGACACTGCATGATGTATATGCAGGGCTGGGGTGCCAAAGTTAGGTCCCTGGTCACCCCTTTACTTTCTGCCACAGATTCTACATATAGTTATGTTCACCCTCCTCTGGTGTCTCGTCAAAAAACTGGCACACGAACGAGTAGGTGATTTTACCACCAAAGCTCCTCACTGACTGACTGTTACCGCCGCTACTTTCTGGGACCTGCAGAGTGGGTGGTCTAAATCATGGCCGTTTGGCTCCCAACCACGCACTGCTGCCACCCTGCTGACTCCCGGCCACACTACCGATTTAGGGCTGCGCCAAATGCTGATATGCAAGCTGCTGCTTCTTATCCCTATGATAATGATGAACCCTTGTATAGTTTTGGTCTGGGTCAGTGATAGCATCAAAATGGCTTTCAAAACCCCCAGTTATGCTGATGACATCCAACTTTACATCTCTGGCCCAGACATTAAACTCTCAACTGTCCAAGATCCCAGATTGTCTGTCGTCCAAAGCCCCTTCCCTTTCTCCCCGTCTCCCAAAACTTAAAGGGTTTTGCCCCGATGTAATGTTGACGTGGGATCCTCCCCAAAATGGGTTTTTAATCACTCTTCTAAATATATGTGATTACAAAAAGTGCAGCCTGAGAGAGCTACAGGCTGCCTTACCTGCCCTTAGTTACTTAAAAGCTTGCACTAGATACGACCAGGCAGAGTGACAAGAGCTGCTGGGCGGGCTTGCGCAGAGAAAGCTTCTTATCTGATGAGACTGAGCTGCGAAGTTTTCAAGGCATCGGGTAGAAATATGGTTTCTTTTGTATACAGAATAAACTAGTTGTAGTGTGATTATCTGAGTAGATCCCTGCTTTATCTGATGACCGAGAACATGAAGTAGCTGCTGTGGAGAAAGCTGTTGTCTTTTGTATAAAGAATCCACAAGTTGTAGTTTGATTATTTCAGTGAACATTTCACAAGATCCCTTATGCAGCTCTGTTCTCTGGCTGTCTGTCTCTCTCTCTCTCAGCTCCATGGCTTGTTTACATTTGCTTCTTAGCAGATAAGGCACATCCTGGCAAAACCCCTTTAATGTAGAGATAACGGAATGCTTCCAGGGCCGGGACAATGGGTAGTCGAGGGTAGGCGACCACCTAGGGTGCCACTTCATCCCAGGGAGAAAAGGGGGCACAAGGAGGATGGGTGACTGAATTTTCCGTTTGGTGGGCACTTTATGCCTTGTTTACCTAGGAAACCAGAATAACTTGTCCCAGCCTCGCCTGCTTCTCCTGGCTCCCATGTGCGATCGGCTACATTGATTAGTGTTTGCCTGTCGCCGCCGTCCTCCTCAACGGTGTCGCTGTACAAAGCCTAACCGCTCGCAAAATAACCCCCCATTGCAACTCTCCTCATCACTATTTGCCCACTTCTGCAAGAAGCAGCGGATGTCTTCCCCACCTCTTTGCTGCCCACTGTCCTCAAATAGTTGGTCCTCACTGTATAGTGGCACAGAGGCCACAGCACATAGTAGTTCTCTGGCTATGGGAAGCGAAAGGGATAGAGGTGGGTTGAGGACAGGTGAGAGCCCCTCACCTGCTCCCGGGCCATGTCAACTAGGGGTTGTGTGTGACAAACCCACCGACTCTTGGCTGGGGTTGTCAGATGTCATCTGGGAGAAAGTGTATGACCTAGTGTGTGGTCAATAAGTTTTTGTGTAAAGGTTGCACACCAGTATTAATTATTTCTTTTCAAAAAACTTTATTGAGTAACATGAAAAATATCCGGTTTCATTAAAAATTAGATCAATATATTTCCATTTTGTATATATCTCTTTAGATTGCATACTCTGGTACGTTTTGGTCCCTAATGGACCTTTTTCAACTGAATCTCTAAAAATAATTAAGAACCAAAAACAACGAAATGTTAGTTTTACATAACTCCTCTAGCAAAGTATCGTTTGTTAGTGACACACATTTAAAACCATTGTTACTCACATAACAGGTTTTTAAATTTCTTATTCATCTCTTTGTTATTTTACAACACCTAAAAAAATACAATGACAGAACAATAATTATTCACATTGAAAAGAGATTACCAAATACCAGCAGGATACAAGTTATCTCTTAGAACCTTGCATGACCAATCATAGTCCTCTGATATAATCAATATTCACCATGTTGTTAGAATCACTTTGTAAGTATATGATGTTATACATCCATCAAAAACATCCGTGAATGAGTCCCACAACACCGGCACTTCCCATATAGTTTCAAATCTAATCTTAAATCCCTTATTGATCAGTTAGTGTGACATGTATAAGAAAACTTGTTATATATCCGACATAGGGAAATAAGGGACAGTTTACAAATTGTCCCAAATAAAAATGATTCCACATTTAAAATCCAATTTGTAAGTAAATATATCAATTGTCTCGCAGCTGTATTTGCGGTTATCCTAAATATACATTGGGAAACAGATTTGGAACAAAAGTCCCCCCTCTCTTACCTGCACCGCATAGTGCTGTTGTTTAAATGAAACCGGAACTCCGGACTAATGCATCGCGCGGGTTTTTATAGATCCCGCGCATGCGCAATCATATGCCATTAGTTGACATGGAGTATGAGAAACTCGGGCGTGTAGAGCGCATGCGTCATCCACGTCACATGGGATCTATCTACGGGTCATTCGCGGATACAAAGCACCGCTTGAATAAAGTAAAGCGGGCCAATAAACTATTTTGGGAAATTCAAACTAAATTAAAGATAAAGAGTATAACATGAACCCCCGGGGTAAGAATCAATGTGATTTTAAAATAAACAAAAAAAGGGGTTTTTATAGTTTTTAAATTTGGGGCCATTGAAATAAGTAACCGGATAAACCCCAATTTAAAGGTGACGTCCCCCACCCAATGAAAAAATTAGTATAGGGAAAGGGTCCAGCTGATCGTATTTTTCCCATTTAAGGTTTATTCGGGTTTCCCCAAATCCCCATATATAAAAACACATTTTTTAAAGCATAAAATCTCATAATAGAAAACTATGCCCCCCCTTACCACCCATCATGGAATTATATAAGGTTATGGAGACATTCCCCAAAACGTTACAAAACCACAACATGGGTTCAAATCAAATCTCACCCTTTCCCAAAGAATAAAGTGAAGAAAATAAACTTTCCCATGTAGCATGAGATGTCTTTCCCTTCAATGCCTTTTTAAATTGAAATTTACATAATTTTGGCTATATGGAAAAAAACCCCTTTTTTTTCCACACCTTTGGGGGGGCACACATAATCACCAAAAAAATCTTCAATTAAAGATTAATACAAAATAAAATTCCCCCTGTTGGGGCCCCCAAGGGGGTTAAAAAGTCCCCCAAAAATTTGGGGTTTGGGGAATCCAAAGGATTCTTTTTGGGTTTCAAAAAATTGGGGTTTCAAAATCCCCTTTCCTCGCCGGGGGATCTGTAGGGAAAACCGATAACCTGGTATCTAAGTTGTGAAACATTATGGTTTTTTTTCTAAAAAAATGTGCGGGAATTGGCAAAAGAAAATTCCTTCCTCCTAATGGTCATTTGGGGTTTTGGAAAATAGGGTCCCCGCCACGCGGGGTAGTCCCCCCCCCCCAACGAAAAGGAACCGCACGGATTTTTGGGGATAAAAATATACCAAAAAGGGAAAAAATTTCGCATGTAAAAAAATTTTCCCTGATCCTAATCTTCTTCCCCCTTTTGGGGAAAGGGGAAAAAAATTCCCCCCTTAAATTACATTTGAAAAAGGGCCACCCCCCCAAAGGCATGGATAATTCCCCCTGTTTTCTGGGTTTGTAAAAAAGTCTGTCTGGGAACTTTCCCCAAACCCTACCTACCCACTTTTCTCGGACCCCCTTTAACCCCCGAAAATTTTAAAATATCTTTTGTAGCAGCTAATTGGGGGGGAACAGAATTTTTTCGATATTGGGAAAAGGGCTTGGTGTTAAGCAAGGGCCCAAATTTTTTGCGGAACACCCTCGAAAATTTTTTTTCCCAAAGGGGTTTGATATGTGGAAACAAAACCTTTAAGTTTTGGGTTTCAACAGCCTTTCTTTTTCCCTGTGCTACCTATTTCTCCATCAAAGGGCTCTCTTGCCCTCCATTTGGGAACCCGGGATACCCCAATTTGGAATCTTCAGACATTCCCTTTTGGGGAAAATATCACACAAATTTCCCTATCTAAAACCCCCCCTTTTTCACTCTTTTAAAAACTGGATCTGGGAAAACCCTTTTTTAAAACGGTTTTCGGATGATTACTACAGTACTCCAAAAGGCTGTTGCGGTCCGATTTTTTTTCTGAAAAAAAGGCCCAAAAAATTTTAACATACCTCTAGAATCCTTTTTAACTAGATTGCCCCAAAAGTTCACCTCCTAGCATAAAGTTAATATTAAAAAATTCAATTCTGGTTTAAATTTCTTTTAGGGAAATTTCCCGAATTCCAGAATAAAAACTCCCCCGGGGCCCCCCCCTATGCAGAAAATGTCATCAAAGTAGCGAAAACCCCTAATTTTTGCATAATTTTGATACCAAAAAAATTTGTATAGACATTTGGTTTTCCAAAATCGACATAAAAGCCCCTTTGCAAAATGGGGGGCCATATTGGGGCCCAAGGCGGCCCCCCCCCTTTGGATGTAAAAAAACAGGCCCCCAAAAAAAAAAAAAATTTTCCTCCAATATGATCTAGCCCAAGGGAAGGCAAAAAACCCCTATTTTAAAATTCAGATCAGCCATCTCCCCAATTTCCTCCGGGGGCCCAAAACCTTTACATGTTCAAACGAAGTATAAAGCTATTGGGCATCAAAGTCAATAAAAAAAATCGCCCTTAACCAATGATGGAACATTTTTAATTTATTTAAAAAAATTTAGTAGTAAACAAGAACAAAGGAAATTTTGTCTTTCCCGGGTTAGGTGATAAAAACTCTAAACTTGGGAAAAATTTCTAGGGGGGAAAAAAACTGATTCTGTCGATGCAAAAAAATATTGGGCGGCCTGGGGGATTGTTTAATCTCTTTTGTATTTTTTGGGAATACATAAAATAAACCGGGTAAAAGGAAATTTTTTTTTTTAAATAAATTTAAAGGGCAGAAAAAATCAATAAAACCCTTTTTCTCCCCAAATAAAAACAATAGGTAGATGCAATAATCTTGTTAAACCCTTTTTTCAGGATAAAGGGACTCTCTCAAGGTTACCCGTAACCGCAAATTGACTTTTAATTTCCTGTATGTAATTCCCCCCCAAACCATATAACATGGCAACCGCCTTTATCACCGGCTTTTATCGTTATCATTGCATTTTTTCTGGGGAGATTCAAGACCCCCTCCGTTCCTCGATGTAAAGTTAGCAATAAATTTTAATTTGCCCCATTTTGCTTCCGCAACATTTTTTCAAACTCGATCCCGCGTGAGTGTTTATAAAGTTGCACTGTGATTATTCCAAGGGGGCATAATTTGCTCTTAATTTAATAACCCAAATATTGTATTGATAAAAAAAATTTTTGGGCCAAAAGGATTTTTTTAGCCCAACATCAGAAAACTTTTACCTTAAGTAGGGCTGATCTGAAGAATCTTTGTATTCTTGTTCCAAAAGAAAAAGTGTTTAAATGGGGAAGTTGGAAAAAAAGATAACCCTTTTTTAGAAGGGGGGATCTCAGAGGGAAATAGATTAATATAGAAAAAATTACAACAAGTTAGTCTCCTTACCTTTGAACCCCATCAGTATTTTTGGGGGGCAATTTGACCCTTCTTTCTCCTCCCCCCCCTCTTTTCCCCCATTTCTTTTTGGGCCCCGCCCCTGCCCTTTTTCCAAAAAAATTGATCCTAAAAAAGGAAGGGAACAAAACGTCACTCCAGAAGAAGAATTATTTTCCCAAAACCCATAAATTTTATATCTCCAAAGATCCCATCCCCCTTTTCCATTTTGGGAAAAAACGTTTTGATTGGAAAAACTTCTGATTTCCCCCAAAAACTTTTTCCTTTTATTTAAAATCTAAAGAATTTCCTAAGTTCATCAATCATTTTTTTTAGTTTTTGTTTTTTATATTATTCCATTCCTCTTTTGGGAACGGGGTACTAATTTTTCCTCTATGCAACTAATTTTTTTTTATTTAATTTTATCAAAGATTTAGCAAAAAATTTTACATTTAAATAGCAAAATTTTTCCCAAAGACATTTATTGAGAATGCCCCTTCCCAAAATCTTGACTGAAAATTTCCCCAAACATCCCGAAAAAAAAAGTGGGACGTAGAACAAAAGGAGAACCCGCCCGGGAAAAAACGGTTTTTCCTATAATAAATTCCCCATCAAATTAAATGCAATGTAGTTGGTGTTTTTAAACCCAATTTTCCTTTTTTAAACGTTCATATCCCTTGCTTTAAACTCGTTTGGGGTGGGGGCCTGCAAAAAATCCCCTAGACAACTGCATCCCGGACATAATTTGTTGAGCCAATAAATTTTCGAAAGGGAAAGCCTTGTGCCATTGTAATTTGGGCTCAAGGACAAAAAAAAAAGGTAATTTGTAGAAAAAAAATCGTCTTTGGGACTCTATTTCGGGGTAAAAATTTTGGGGGCAAACCCAAAAAAAAGACCCAAAAAGTTTTTTTGAAAAAAAGGGTTTCACACCAGTATTTAAATTAAAAACCTTTTTAAAAAAATTTTTTGAGTAACATGAAAAATATCCGGTTTCCCTTAGAAAATTAGATCAATATATTTCCATTTTGTATATATCTCTTTTTGTTCGCAACCGGAAAAAATTTCCGGGCCCTAAATGGACCTTTTTTTAACTGAATTTTCAAAAAAAAAATAAAAACAAAAACAAAGAATTGTAGTATACATAACTCCCCTAGGGAAAGTATCGTTTTTAAAGTTTACACAAAATTTAAAACCCTTTTTACTCCCCCATAACAGGTTTTTAAAATTTTTTTTTCTCCTTTGTTATTTACAACACCTAAAAAAAAACAATTTACAAACAAAAATTAAATTTCCCTTGAAAAAAAAAAATTTTTCCAAATTTCCACAGATAAAAAGTTATCTCTTAGAACCTTGGGATGCCAATCATAGTCCTCTGATAAAAATAAAATTCACCATGTTTTTAGAATCACTTTTTAAGAATAAGTTAAACATCCATCAAAAACATCTGTGAAAGAGTCCCACAACACCGGGACTTCCCCCTATAGTTTTTAAATCTAATCTTAAAAAACCCTTTTTGATCAGTTATTGACAAAATAAAAAAAAAATTGTTTTTATAACCGACATAGGGGAAAAAGGGACATTTTTAAAAATTGGCCCAAATAAAAAAATGATTCCCCCATTTAAAATCCAATTTGTAAGTAAATAAATCAATTGTCCCCGCATTGTATTTGCAGTTATCCTAAATTTACATTGGGAAAAAAGATTTGGGAAAAAAAGTTCCCCCTCCCCCTTTCCCGCACCGCATGGCTGTTTTTAAATGAAAAACCGGGAAATCCGACTAAAAAGCATCGCGCGGGTTTTTTTTAGATTTCCCCGCCCTGCGAAATTTAAATGCCATTAGTTTGGGCAAAGGGGAAAGAGAAACTCCGGGGGGTGTAAGCGATGCGTCATCCACGGTCACATGGGATCTATCCCCGGGTTTATTCGCGGGTACAAAGCCAAACCCCTTTTGGACTGTTTCCCCAAAAAAGGCCAAATTTTTCAACCCAACCTATCCTAATTTTCGAAGAATTCCCGTTCCCCCCCAATTTTCTTCTACAAGAGATCATTAAATTTCGGGAAAAAGGTGTTCCCAGCAGACGTGGGGAAGGGCCTTTTGAAAGTTCCTAGACAGACTTTTTTTTTTTAATCCCCGAAAAAAATCTTATCCCTTCCTTGGTTTTTGGCCAATGTTCAAAGTTTAAACCCGGAGAATTTTTGAAACCCCTCCAAAAAACGGGAAAAAAGATTAGGGTCAAACAGTTTCCCCTTTACATGCGAATCTCGCTTGTGGTATATATATCAAATGTCCGTGGGGTCTCGCATACTTGGGGACTACCCAGCGTGTGCGAGACCGATTTTCCAAACACAAATCGCCCATTAGAGAAGAATTTTTTTTGCCAATTCCACACATTTTTATAAAAAGAACCATAATGTTTTCACAACTTAATACCATTTTACGATTCCAACAGATCCCAAACGGCAGGGGGAGACAAACTAATTATTGAAACAAAGAGAATCCTTTTGGGGATTCACCAATTTGGGAATTAAACCCCTAGGCCTAAACGGAAATTTTTGATTTTTTGTTTTAATCTTTAATTAAGATTTTTTCGGGTGATTATTATGCCCCAGGGAGATGGAAACAAAAGGTTTTCCCCCATATAGCCATAATTATGAAATTGCATTCAATGGCATTGAAAATACATCCATGCAACTTTAACTTTCATTTTTTTCACTTTATTCTGAAAGGAGAATTAGATTTACATATTTTGTGATATTACACGTTGGTAAAATTCTCCCATAACCCTTATCAATTCCATGATGGGGGGAAGGGGGTCATGTTGCTATCTAATATTGCTAAAATAATTATTTTATATATGGGTTTAAATGGTGTATCCAAATACCCCTAAATAGGGAAAAAATACAATCAGCTACCATCCTATACCTATTTCATAGAGGGGAGACGTAAAACCAAAATTTTGGGTTTGATCCTTATTAACAATGGCTATTAAAATCTATACCCCCTTTTGTATTATTTTAACATCACTAGATTTTACCCGGGGCTTTATGATCACTACTCTTATTTTAAAATTTTGTTTGAATTTCCGATATAGATTAAAACAACCCGCTATTACATATTCAAAACGGTGCTTTTTATCCGCGAATGACCCTAGATAACCCCCTGTGACTGAACGCATCGCTCTACACGCCCAGTTTTTCATACTCCCCTGCAACTAAAGGCATAGATTGCGCATGCGCGGGATCTAAAAAACCCGCGCGATGCTTGTCGGAGTTTTCCCGGTTTTATTTTAAAAAACAGCACTATCGGTCAGGGAAAAGAGGGGGGACTTTTTTTCCAAATCGTTTCCCAATGTAATTAGGAAACCCAAAAAACAATGCAGACAATTGATATATTTTTCTTACAAATTGGATTTTAAATGGGAATCATTTTTTTATTTGGGACAATTTGTAAAACTTCCCTATTCCCATGTCGGATTATAACAATTTTCTTATACATGTAAATACAAACTGATCAATAAGGGATTTAAGATTAGATTTGAAACTATATGGGAAGTGCCGGTGTTGGGGGACTCATTCAGGGATGTTTTTAGGATGTATAACATTATATACTTACAAAGTGATTCTAACAACATGGTGAATTTTGATTATATCAGAGGACTATGATTGGTCATGCAAGGTTCTAAGAGATAACTTGAATCCTGCTGGTATTTGTAATTCTCTTTTCAATGTGAAAAATTTATTGTTCTGTCATTGTATTTTTTTTAGGTGTTGAAAAAAAACAAAGAGATGAATAAAAAATTTTAAAAAAACCTTTTTATGTGAGTAATAATGGTTTTAAAATGTGTGTCACTAAAAAACGAACTTTGCTAAGGAGTTATGTATACTAACAATTCTTGTTATTGTTTTTTATTATTTTAGAGATTCAGTTGAAAAAGGTCCATTAGGGACCGAAACTACCAGAGTATGCGAATCTAAAGAGATAATATACAAAATGGAAATATATTGATCTAATTTTTAATGAAACCGGATATTTTTCATGTTACTCAATAAAGTTTTTTGAAAAGAAATAATTAATACTGGTGTGCAACCTTTTTACACAATAACTTATTCCTACAAAGCCAAGCACACCCTCTTCGAGTTGCAGCGGCAGAACAGCCTCCCCCAACACACTCTGATATGCGATGTTTCCACCCGTTGGAATTCCAGCCTGCACATGTTGGACCGACTGTATGAACAGAGAAAGGCCAGTAACGATTTTGTGATGATCCAGGCGGACAGGAGTACTCCCCTGTGTAACTTTGATGTCAGCGAGTGGCAGCTCAAACATGACACCTGCTGTTCGCTGAGGCCATTTGAGGAGGCCACGTTATTTTTCAGTTGCCAGGACTACGGGATGAACAACGTCATTCCACTGCTTCAGTCCTGGAACAGATGCTGAAAATCTATCTGGACAGGGACTGGAGATGTGGCGACTACATCTCGCGGGCAAATGAGTCCGGTGGGGACTGAACTGGACGAGGAGGACATTGGAGCACAAGCATTGTCTGGTGAAATGAGTGGTTTTTCTACCCAGGTGACAGGAGTGCAGAGGAGCTGGAGGAGGTAATGGAGATGAGAAACGGGGCAGATGACCCCAAGCACCGTGGCAGAAACCCGTGGAGATGGAGGAAGGGAGCCCCTCAGAGCCCATTTTGCAAATGGCTCGCAGCATGCTGATTTGCCTGGCAAATTTGAAAGCCGAATAGTCACCATCCGGCAGAGGGATGACTTCTGGCTCTCCACCCTCGCTACTGGTCCAAAATAGGAGCCTTTTTCCCAGCTGCTGAGGGGGAGGACAAACTCAAATACTATAGAGAAATCCACCGTAGTCAGTTGGCCGCTGCCTATGTGCAGCATGGTCCATCCTCTGTCAGGTCTGACCGGGGGTATCTCAGTGCTCACGTACCACTGCCCCGGCTGCTGTGGGAAGGTAGGGGGGGGGTTTAGGAGCAGTACCAGCTCCATCAACAGCAATCTAAGTCTGGAGTCACTGATGAGAAGCTTCCTTCACCCGCCTAGTAAGAAGGGCACTCGCCAGCAGCAGCAGCAGGACCTGGAGCAGACCCTGAGCCTACAAGTGGTGGCCTACTTGGACAGCACTCTGACATCCAGTTAGAAGATCCGCTGGACAAATGGGCACCCAAAATGGATGGGGTTTGGGCCCCAACTTGCCAAGTTTGTAGTGGAGAAGCTGTCCTGCCTGGCCAGTAGTGTGGCATCAGAGTGGGTGTTCAGTGCAGCGGGGGCCATCGTTACCTCAAGGAGAACCCGCTTGTCCACCGGAAATGTGGAACGACTGACCTTTGTCAAGATGAATCAGGCGTGGATCGGCCAGGATTTCTACACACCAATGCCTTAGGCGTCAGATTACATCAGCCATGACGCCTCACCAAAACTTTGAGAAATGAGTTTGGATTCAAACTACCTGCCTCAGCCACTATTCGAGGCCGCCACCCGCCTGATGCCACACATCTGCTGCCAGTTTTTCCATCTGACTACCACCATCTTTACCACGGACAGGTATTGCCACCTACCTCCACACTCCAGAATGTCATTGTGCCACTGTTTGACCACATGCTGCTGCTGTGGCTGCTGCCGTGACCTCCACACTCTGTCATTGTGCCACTCTGTGGCTTACTCCTGTTTGTGCCACCTCCACACTCTGTCATTGTGCCACTCTCTGACCTTATGCTGCTGCTGTTGATGCCGTCAACTCCACACTGTGTCATTGTGCCACTCTCTGACCTCATGCTGTTGCTCCTGCCGCCGTCACCTCCACTCTCTGTCATTGTGCCACTCTGTGGCCTACTCCTGTTTCTGCCACCTCCAGACTCTATCATTGTCCCACTCTCTGACCTCATTGCTTGCCTGTTGAATGGCCGTCACCCCTCCACCACTGTGTCATTGTGCCACTCTCTGACCTCATGCTGCTGCTGCTGTTTATGCCGTCACCTCCACACTGTGTAATTGTACCACTGTTTGACCTCCTGCTGCTGCTGTGGCTGCTGCCTTGACCTCCACACTCTGTCATTGTGCCACTGTCCTTCAAGCACCCCCAAGAACCGTGGCAGTATACAGTGGAGATGGAGGCAGGGAGTCCCTCAGAATCACTTGTGCACATTTTCCAATGCTGTTTATTATGAAGTATAAACATGGTAGTTTGAATCCAGTTTCTGCGTGACACCAATTTGTTCAAATGCAGCTTATGGAATTGAAGGAGACCCTAACTACAGGGAATGTTTTAGGTGCTTTTTTTTGCATTCGGTGCCATTAGATATGGAATTTAGTACAAAACTGGAATGGTGAAGCAAAATCAAATGTTGCAAAACTGGCTTTGGATGAGCTTCCTCAGTATGAGGAATGTGAATTGTATGTCCAAATTACAGACAGGAATAACCGCCTCCGCCTCCTCCTTGAGCCTCATCTGTCATATTCGTGTACCGTACCTCTTGCCTCCGTCCCTTGACCACGATCCTTGCTGGCTGTTCTGACCTTACGCTTGTCCACGACTCCGACTTTGCCATACGATTTTGTACCTCACTACACCTTGGCTGCCACCGCAAGCAAGTCACATCGGGTAACGACCTGGTAGACTCCTGCCGCAGCAAGTCCATCCCGCTTTGCGTCGGGCTCTGGTGAAAACCGGGACCTACTTAGATTCCGCTCTCTGGCATGGCTATTGCCATCGTCCCCTTACTGTGCTGCGATCTGTGGCAGCTCCAGTAACCTACTACTAGTGTGTTCTTTGACGCTATCGTAGGATCTTAGCCCTCAGATTGTTTTTTTTTTCCAGCTGGCGCTGCCATGACTTTTTCAAGCTGCATTCCCGCATCAGTTTTTTGGTCAGTTTTGACCCTGTAAGTGCACAGGGAATTTTAGAGTGAAGCGATTCTAAGAGCGGCGGCAGTCATGTGCGTGTCATACTAAAACACAGCATTGTATATAGACCAAACCAAGCTCCCTCTTCATTTTTAAGCATGGCACAATGTTCTACAGCACCCCACAGGCTCTCTGCAGCCAGGAAATAGCTTTTTTTTAGCGTGTACGTACAAATTTGAGAAATTCGCCCATCTCTACCTATAATCATTATAATCAATTGTGATTCTTTATGTTAGAAATCGATAACTTGTGAGCCTACAATTCTGCCTATACATACCAAAGGGCTCTAAAGTTGAGCTCCTATTGCTTTCCAACTTTATGATGAGATTCTAACTTTCTATTTACCATTAAACTTGCTATTTTGGAGCAATTTGTTTTTCGCAGTAAAAAAACTTTTGCTGGGAACGCTTTCCTTTTAAAATATATCAGTAACTTGTCTATAAAATTCCACTTAGGAGATAAAAAAAAGTACTGATAGTACTTAAACATAAAAAATTGTAATTTGGCTCACGGTTTCATAATGACCCAAAAACACAGAAAACCTGTTTATTAACCACTCATAACTAGAAAAAAAAAAAAACCCTCAAAAAAATGGTTTAAATTTGGGTTTTTTTCCTTTCCCCTTTCAAATAAATTATTTCCGGTACATTATATGGCACAGTCAACATCCATTAAATACATCTTTACCAAAAAAACAAGCCTCAAAAGGTTGAGGGAAAAAGAAAAAAAGTCATGGCTTTGGGAAAAACAAGGTAAAAAAGAAAATGAAACAAATAAAAAAGTTTTTGGTGGGGTGGGGTTTAATTTTTTTTTTTAAATTTTTGTTTTTTTCTTTTATTTTAAAGAGCTCAAATTTCTATTTTTCCATCAATGTGCTATTTGAGAGCCATTTTTTGTTTCTGTGATGGACTTTAGCTTTGACTTTTTATCACTTTAAATGACCAGGTTCACATGTTTTTTTAATGCAAATTTTGAAGCAGTATTTGTAAGTCAAAGCCAGAAGTTAGTCCAAAACAAAGAAGAGACATAAGCCTTTCCTTCATTCTTTCTCCCTCTGTAGGTTTCATTCCTGGTTTGGGCTTATAACGTTACTTAAAAATACATGTTAAAAAACCCCATGTGAACTCTTCCATGTTTCCAGTTTTTGTGAGAAGGAATAAATAGAATACGACAATTGCTTACTTTTTTTTATGACATTACATTTTCTGGGTTTATACAATTATGATAATACCAAATTGTTTTCCTTTTTTTTATGCTGTACAATTTTCAACAAAGATGGGGGGTTTTTTTTGTTTTTTTTGAAATCATGTTTTATGTGTGAGGGTCTTCTTTGTGACAAAGCTGTGTGCTGAACGTCTGTGGAGAAAGTCAAGGCTACCCGCAGACTTTCTCCATTACTACATGCTAAGGACTTACCACACTGCCCTTCACCGCACAAAACAAGAATATTTCACCTCTCTCATCTCAACATTACATAATAACCCAACACTAGGGATGAGCGATATTATCAGCAAAAGTTGAAATCGGCACGGTTTTTAGGCTTATAGGAAATTTCCGATCACGCGATAGTTTAGGTGACAATCTTACAGATAATCTATTACTATCGCGCCATTTTCAGTGTTTCCTGTCATTTTGGCAGCCAGCCAATCAGCTTCGAGGATAGAAGGGGTGAGGAGGATGTACAACGCCACCACTTTGCGGTGTATGGATCTCATTGGCTGCAAAAATCACGTGACCTCGTTTTATCTATGCAACTGCATTTCCTGTTTGAGCTCATACTCTGTCTATCACACTTCACAGCAGGACATGTTTCTCTGCATTTAAAACAATAGCTGTTCTAACAGCTCTGAGAGATAGTCTCTGCTTATACAAGAAACCATCCTCCTACCTACAGCTTAGAATAGAGTTAGATTAGAGAATTTCACTTCTTATTTAGTTAGAGAAAGTTTTAAGGATCTCTACTTTTGTGTGCAGCTGTGGGGGAGGAGGTCGGCTGCAGGGGGGTGGAAGGAGGAGAGGCATTTGAAAGGAAGATATTTTGCAGCTCAGTGTGTTCTGTGATCTTCAATTGAAAAGAAATGTTTTTTTACCACTTATTTGGCCGCAGACCTCTGATAGGAGTTGAAATTGTCCCTGTTTTCAGTTCTATAGCAATCACTGCGTGTCAGTGTTCCCAAAAACCCGCATAACTTATCCCTTTAACTTTCAAATAGTTTTATTGAAGTCCGTTCGTCTGTTTGGCACATATAGCTCAGATGTACTCAAATTGTGTTATACATATTTGATAGTAAATTACGCCTGTTGTCAGTGGCGCGAAGGCCGCCATATTAATACATATAACATTTAAATACTCTTATTTTAGTCCGTGCGTCTGTTTGCCGCAAAGAGCTCAGTAGTACGCAGATTGTGTTATACATATTTGATAGTAAATTACGCCTTTTTAGTCCGGGGCGAAGGCCGCCATATAATCCATATACATTTAAAATACTCTTATTGCAGTCCGTGCGTCTGCTTGGTGCATAGAGCTCAATTGTATGCATATTGTGCTATACATATTTTATAGTAAATTACACCTGTTGTCAGTGGTGCAAAGGCCGCCGTAGTAATCCATATAACATTTAAATACTCTTATTGCAGTCCGTGCGTTTGTTTGCCCGCATAGAGCTCAGTTGTACGCACATTGTGTTATACATATTTTATAGTCAATTACACCTGTTGTCAGTGGTGCGAAGGCCGTCATATTAGTCCATATTAATCCATATACCCTTTACAGACTCCTTTTTCCAGCACTTTTTAATCTGTGGGTCAGACAGGTTTAAGGGTCATGCTGTGGTACAGGCCCAGGGAAAAGTCAATGTCCAGTTCAAACTAAAATGATGGTTCAAATAATATTGCCTTCTGGCACGTTTTAATTTGTGGGTCATGCAGGTTTAAGGGTCTTGCTGTGGTACAGGACAGGGATAGTGAATAGTCTTTTTACTTTTTTTTCTGTATCCAGTTTACTGTTGTGGATGTTAATTCCAGCTTCTCCTCCCCTGTTTGGGTGTAAGAATGAAGCTGTTGTTCCCTCTTCCCACCAGACTTTAAGGGTCATGGGGGGATTATCATATTAATTGAATCGGGAATATCGGCATGATAATTGACGATATTGTCTATCGATCCGATATTGATAGTTGACACAATCGCTCATCACTACCCATCACGACTGTTTGATGCTTTCCATTCCCTCCTCAGGCCTAAAGCTCAGATCTTGGTCATTGACTTCTGTGCTGAAGACCTGGTCAATCACTTCAAAGAGGAAATTGACAGCATCCGGCAAAACATCTCAAACTCAAACCCAAAGTAATACCTATCCTGCCCCTCCCCACACATCCTCTAGTCTGCTATAAGCCCTTGACCGGATGACAGAAGATGAGGTATTCAGGCTTTTCTTGTCTGCTTGCCCCCACTACCTGCTGCAGTGACCCCATTACCACCCACCCCAAACAGTCCATTTCTCCAGCTGTTCACAACCACCATAATGCAAACATTAAACACTCTCATTATACTAGGACTCAATCCTCCTTTAAACACAACATCATAACCTCTTTACTTAAAAAAAGCCCTCTCTGGACCTGTCCTGTACTGCTAATTACTGACCGGTCTCTAACCTCCCTTCATCTCTAAACCCTTGGAACGCTTGGTCTACTCGTACCTAATCTGCTATCTCTCTACTAACTCTCTTCTCGATCCTCTACAATCACTTTCCACACTTTACATTTCAAAGAAACTGCTCTAACTAAAGTCTCAAATGACCTCCTCACAGCTAAATCTCAGGAACACTACCTGTTGTTGTTTCTTCTGGAGCTCTCTTCAGTATTTAACACTGTAGATCACCAACTTCTCCTCAGCATACTCAGCACCATTGGCCTCCAGGACACTGCTCTCTTTTGATTCTCATCCTACCTCTTTGACCGCTCCTTTAGGGTCTCATTTGCAAATTCTACTTCCTCTCCTTTTCCTATTGTTGTTGGGGTTCCTCAGGTATCAGTTCTTGGTCTTCTCCTCTTTTCACTCTACACAGCTCCTATTGGACAAGCCATCAGCAGTTTTGGATTCCAGTACCATCTCTATGCTGACGACACTCAACTACACCCAGGGCCGTCTTAACAGCACTATGGGCCCCTGGGCAGAGAGGTGTACTGGGGCCCCCCCTCCCCTCCCCTCCCACCCTAACAAACCCCCCCTCCCCCCCCACCCTAACACCCCCCCTCACCCACCCAAAAAAAAAACAAAAAATACTCAAAAAAACAAATATAAACATTACCACTCAGGTCACAATTACTTTGACAGAGACCACAGCACTAATCGAATATAAAAAGCTAAAAAACCCCTGACACCAGGGACTCACCGGGAGGCGTTCTGCTTTTCAGTCGTTCTCTGAATCGTTCTTTTTCCCTTTTTTCCTTTCCACCATAACCACTTTCTCCCCCCGCCCAATTTCGTCCCAAACAGAATGTTAACGCAAAAACATCTTAGTAATATTGCAGGCAGGGCCAGTAATTAGGGCAGGCAGGGGCGGTATATAGCCAGGCAGGGCAGTATATGGGCAGGCAGGGGCAGTATATGGGCAGGCAGGGGCAGTATATGGCAGGCAGGGCAGTGTATAGCCAGGCAGGGGCAGTAAATGGGCAGGCAGGGGAAGTATATGGGCCAGGCAGGCATTTGTATATAGCCAGGCAGGGGCAGTGTATATAGCCGGGCAGGGGCAGGTAATAGCCAGGCGGGGGCAGTGATATACCGGGCAGGGTATATGGGCAGCAGGGCAGAAAAATGTACCAGGCAGGGCAGTGTAATAGCCAGCAGGGGCAGTGTATATAGCCAGGCAGGGCAGTGTTTTTAGCCAGGCAGGGCAGGGTATAAGGGCAGGCAGGGCAGTGTATAAGGGCAGGCAGGGCAGTGTATAAGGGCAGGCAGGGCAGTGTATATGGGCAGGCAGGGCAGTGTATATGGGCAGGCAGGGCAGGGTATATAGCCAGGCAGGGCAGGTTATATGGGCAGCAGGGCGTGAATACCCAGGCAGGGCAGGGTATGTGGGTGGCGGGCAGGGCGGGGTTTTTGGGCAGGCAGGGCAGGGTTGCCAGCAGGGCAGGGTATATGGGCAGGCAGGGCAGTGTATATGGAGGCAGGGCAGTGTATATGGGCATGCATGGCAGGGTATATGGGCAGGCAGGCAGGGTATATAGCCGGCAGGGCAGGGTAAATGGGCAGGCAGGGCAGTGAAATAAGCCAGGCAGGGCAGGGTATATGGTGGCAGGCAGGGCAGGGTATATGGGCAGGCAGGGCAGGGTATATAGCCAGGCAGGCAGGGTATAGGGCAGGCAGGGGCAGTGTATATGGGCAGGCAGGGCAGTGTATATGGGCAGGCAGGCAGGGTATATGGGCAGCAGGCAGGGTATAATAGCCAGGCAGGGCGGGGTAAATGGGCGGGCCCAGGGCAGGGTATATGGGAGGCAGGCCAGTGAATATGGGCAGGCAGGGCGGGGGTAATATGGGCGGGCAGGGAAAGGGTATATAGCCAGGCAGGGCAGGGTATAATGGGCAGGCAGGGCAGTGTATATGGGCAGGTAGGCAGGGTATATGGGTGGGCAGGCAGGGCAGGGTATATGGCCAGGCAGGGCAGGGTATATAGCCAGGCAGGTGCAGGGTATATGGGCAGGCAGGGCAGGTATATGGGCAGGCAAGGAAAGGGTATAATGGGCGGGAAAGGGCTGGGTATATGGCAGGCAGGGCAGCGTTATGGCCAGGCAGGGTATATGGGCAGAAGGGCAGGGAAATATGGGCGGGCAGGGCAGGTATATAGCCAGCAGGGCAGGGTATAAAAGCCAGCAGGGCAGGTATATGGGCAGCAGGGCATGTAAATGGCAGGCAGGGCAGGGTATATAGGCAGGGCAGGGTTTATAGCCAGGCAGGGCAGGGTATATGGCAGGCAGGGCAGTGTAATGGGCAGGCAGGGCAGGGTATTTAGCCAGGCAGGGCAGGGTATATGGGCAGGCGGGCAGGGTATATAGGCAGGCAGGGTATATGGGAGGCAGGGATGGTATATGGGCAGGCAGGGCAGGGTATAAGGAAAGGCAGGCAGGGTAATGGCCAGGCAGGGCAGGTATATGGGCAGGCAGGGCAGGGTAATGGGCAGGCAGGCGGGGTAATAGCCAGGCAGGGTATATGGGCAGGCAGGGCGGGGTATATAGCCAGGCAGGGCAGGGTATAATGGGTGGCAGGCAGGGCAGGGTATATGGGCGGGCAGGGCGGGGTATATACCCCAGGCAGGGCAGGTATTTTAGCCAGCCGGGCCGGGGTATAGGTGGCGGGCAGGGCAGGGTATAGGGCAGGCAGGGCAGGGTATATGGGCAGGCAGGGCAGGGTATATAGCCCAGGCAGGGCAGGGTATATAGCCAGCAGGGTAATGGGCAGGCATGGCAGGGTAAAATGGGCAGGCAGGGCAGGGAATAAAGCCAGGCAGGGTATATGGGCAGGCAGGGCAGGTATATAGCCAGGCAGGGCAGGGTATAGGGGTGGCAGGCAGGGCAGGGTATATGGGCAGGCAGGTCAGGGTATATAGCCAGGCAGGTCAGGGTATATAGCCAGGCAGGTCAGGGTATATGGGTGGCAGGCAGGGCAGGTATATGGGCAGGCAGGGCAGGTATATGGGCAGGCAGGGCAGGGTATAAGCCAGGCAGGGCAGGGTATAATAGCAACAGGCAGGGGGGTATATTGGCAGGCAGGGCAGGGTATAAGGGCAGGCAGGCAGGGTATATAGCCAGGCAGGGTAAAATGGGCAGGCAGGGCAGGGTATATACCAGGCAGGGTATATGGGAAAGGCAGGGCAGGGTATTTTAGCCATGGCAGGGGTATAATGGGCAGGCAGGGCAGGGTAATAGCCAGGCAGGCAGGTATAATGGGTGGCAGGCAGGGCAGGGTATATGGGCAGGCAGGGCAGGGTAAATGGGCAGGCAGGGTATAAGCCAAAGGCAGGGCAGGGAAAATTTAGCCGGGCAGGGCAGGGAATATGGGTGGCAGGCAGGGCAGGGAATATGGGCAGGCAGGGCAGGGATATGGGCGGGCAGGGCAGGGTATAATAGCCAGGCAGGGCGGGGTATATAGCCAGGCAGGGCAGGGTATATGGGCGGCAGGCAGGGTAATATGGCAGCAGGGCAGGGTATAAGCCAGGCAGGGTATATGGGCAGGCAGGGCAGGTATATAGCCAGGCAGGGGAGGGTATATGGGGGCAGGCAGGGCAGGGTATATGGCAGGCGGGCAGGTATATGGGCAGGCGGGGCAGGGTATAATAGCCAGCAGGTATATGGGCAGGCAGGGCAGGGTATATAGCCAGGCAGGGCAGGGTATTATGGGTGGGCAGGCAGGGCAGTGTAATTGGGTGGCAGCAGGGCCAGGGTATATGGGCAGGCAGGGCAGGGTATATGGGCAGGCAGGGTAGTATTTTTTAAAAAATAAAATAAAAATTTTTACTTACCTGATTTCCCTCCTCTTCTCGTCCGGAGCCGGTGGCTGGTCACAGCAGACTGCAATGGCTGCGGAGCAGGCGCGCGATGACGTCACAAAGCGCGCGCCTGCCCCGCGGCCTCCTGGGAGCTGAACAGACGGGATCAATAATCCCAGATGTTTCAGCCCGGCTGCCGCCGCACCGCGCCGTGCAGGCGGCGGCCGTGATGGCTGCATGGCGGGGTTTCTGTGACCCGGCCATGCAGCCGTGGGATGAAGGAGACCTGCACCACAAGGCCGGCGCCGGTACGTGCGCCACAGGCTGTGCGCTCCACTGGGCAGGGAGGCGGCTGCCCGGGAGGGCCCCCTGAGATCGTGGGCCCCCCGGGCAGTGGCCTACCTGGCCCAATGGAAGAACGGCCCTGACCAAACACACCTCTTCCCGTGACATCACTCCTGCCCTGCTAGAAAAACACCAGTGACTGTCTGTCCTCTCTCTATCTTAAACTTAACCTCACTAAAACTGAACTTGTTGTCATACTGACATCTACTTACCAATCCCAAACTGCTAATATACTGTATATATACCGTATTTTTCAGACCATAATACACGCCTTGGTTTTAGAGGAGGAAAATAGAAAAAAAGAAGTTGAAGCAAAAGGTCCAGGCTGAATTGTAGTTTTTGTTACAATTTTGGGATAGATGCGACTTTTTGTTCCAATTTTTTAGGGATAGGAAGTGACCAAAAAAAAAAACAATTTTGGCTTCTGGAATTTTTTTCTTTTATGTTGTACAGCATACGGGATAAATGGTGTTATAGTGGACTTTTACTGACATGGCGATACCAATTATGTGTAACTTTTTTCTTTTTTTATTTGTAAAATGGCAAAAGTGTAGTGATTTAAACTTGTTATTTTTTTTACTTTTTTTTTACTTTAATGCTTAATTCCCCCTAGGGTACTTGACCACTAGGGGGCAAAATGCTTTATCCTATATACGGATTCGGACTATAAAATGCACAATCATTTTCCCCCCAAATTTGGAGGAAATAGAAGTGCGTGTTATAGTCCTGAAGATACGGTGTGTGTGTATATATAAAATATGTATAATATATATATATATAATATATATATATAATATATAATAAATCATAGATTAATAAGCATGGCCCTGTATGACACAGAAACCCTTCAGAAATTGACTTGCTACTAATATTACCTCAAGCTTTGTCTAAACCTTGCTGTTTGCTCTCAAGTTGGTCCATGGTGGAGACTTTAGCAAGACGTGCACAAGCGGAGACAGAAGTCTACGTAAATGTGCTTGCTCTTTTTCTGTCTTTCAGTTCTGTCCCTTTCTGGAAGTTTTTTTTGTTACTCATTCTCTCACCAAGTAACATTACTGAGATCTAACCACAAGAGGTCAAAATATAGTTTAAAGATGTGAGTCCCTTTCATTTTGTGAAACGGCACTACCAGTACACATCCTTCAATAGAGCTTTTGGTCATGGAGCCACAAAAACACTGAATTTGAGGAAGGCTAATTTTATCCTGCTTAGAGAGGCCCTAGACCGTATTGACTGAGACAAGGTGCTTAAAAATAGCAGAACAAAAAATAAATGGGAGATCTTTAGAAACATCTTAGGCGCCAACTATGAGAGGTACATACCATATGGTAAAAAAATAATTAGAAACAGGAAAAACGTGGATCAACAGAGATGAAAAAGAGGCAATAAAAAACAAAAAGAAAGCGTTTCAGCTACTAAAACAGGAGGGCAGTGAAGAGGCACAAAAAAGCTATAAGGAAAAAAATAAAAAATGTAAAAAAAATTATTAAGGCAGCAAAGCTGGAGACAGAAGGATGTATTGACATAGAAAGTAAAAGTAACCCCAAAATATTTTTAAACTATATAAATAGTAAAAAGATTAAAAAAAGAATACTGAGGGAGGTACTGTGGAGGGCGATGAGAAGAAAGCAAACCTATTAAACAATTTCTTCTCCACTGTATTTACCGAGAACGATGACCTTCCTGTTGATGAGCAAAGGGAGGAGGTAAATTCGAACTTAAATGTTTCTTGTCTAAACCAGGAAGAAGTGCAGCTTCGTCTTATGAAGCATAAAATAGACAAATCCCCAGGCCCTGACAGTATACACCCGTGTGTCCTAAGGGAATTAAGTAATGTGATAGATAGACCCATATTCTTAATATTTATGGACTGTCTAATAACGGGGTATGTCCCAAAGGATTGGCACATAGCAAATGTGGTGCCAATATTCAAAAAGGGGTCAAAATGTGATCCAGGAAACTATAGGCCGGTAAACTTAACCTCTGTTGTGGGTAAAATGTTTGAAGGTTTTCTAATGCTCCAGAATGCTACCCTGGAGCATCTCACTGAAAATAAATGTATAACGCCGTTCCAGCATGGGTTTATGAAGGATTGGTCCTGTCAAACTAATCTCATCAGCTTCTATGAGGAAGTTAGGTCCAGCCTGGATCGGGGTGAGGCACTGGATGTCAAATATTTGGATTTTTCTAACACCTTTGATACTATTCCACATAAAAGGTTGGTAAGTAAAATGAGAATGCTTGGACTGGGGGAAAATGAGTGCAAGTGGTAAGCAACTGGCTCCCTGATAGAAAACAAAGGTTGGTAATTAACGGTGCATACTCAGACTGGATCCCTGTTACTAGTGGGGTACCATAGGGCTCAGTATTGGGCCCTATCCACTTTAATATTTTCATAAATGATCTTACACAGGGATTGAACAGTAGAATATCGATCTTTGCAGATGATACTAAGCTCTGTAAAGGAATCCACACAATAGAGTATAATGTGTAATTACAAAGGGATCTAGATAGGTTGGAGGCCAGGGCAGAGAAGTGTCAGATGAGGTTTAACACTGATAAATGCAAGGTTATGCACATGGGGAGGAAAAATCCATTACATGATTACATATTAAATGGAAAAACACTGGGTAAAAGTGACATGGAGAACGACTTAACTGTAGCAGCCAGGGTCAGGCAGCAGCGGCCAAGACTAATAGGATCATGGGTTGTATTAAAAGGGGCATAGATGCACATGATGGGAACTTTATTCTCCCACTATACAAGTCACTGGTTAGACCACACGTGGAATATTGTGTACAGTTTTGGGCATCAGTGCACAGCAAAGACATTGTAGAGCTTGAACAGGTACAAAGGCAGGCAACAAAAATAATAACAGGACTGGGTGAACTGCAATACCCAGAAAGATTAGCAAGGTTAGGGTTATTTAGTTTAGAGAAAAAACGGCTTCGGGGGGACATAATAAATATGTTTAAATATATCAAGAGCCAATATAGAGATCTCGCTAAAGATTAATTTATACCCAGGACTGTATCTAGAACAAGGGGGCGTCCTCTATCTCTTGAGGAAAGAAAGTTTCTACATAAACATAAAAAGGGATTCTTTACTGTTAGAGCGGTGAGACTGTGGAACTCTCTGCCAGAGGAAATTGTCATGGTGAATTCACTAACTGACTTCAAGAAGGGCTTGGATGCATTTCTGGAGTGTGATAATATAACAAGTTATAGTGACTAGGATTCTGGAGAAGGGTCTGGATACATATCTAGATGTAATATAACAAGTTATAGTGACTAGGATTCTGGAGAGGGGTCGTTAATCCAGGGATTATTCCGATTGCCAGATTGGAGTCAGGAAGGAATTTTTTCCCTAACATGAGGAAAATTTGGGGTTTCCCTCAGGGGGTTTTTCCCTCCTCGGGAAATCAACATTTTAAACACTTTGGGCCAACAGTTTAGCACAATAAGCTGAACGGGGGATGGACGTATGTCTTTTTTTGGGCCTGACAAACTATTTTAATTGTAGTGCCCAACAGCTCTAAAATAGGGTTTCCCATAGAAAAGGGATGAAAGAAAAAACAGGCCCCAATACAAAAACTTTTTCATTTTTTTTCACTGGGAAGTGTTACTATTTTTAGTGAAATGTAAAAAAAAAGGGTCATAGGGAAGTATAGTTTTCTGTACCTCGGTTTTTAATGGTGATAGTACCCACTTTGTTTTAGAAAATAAAATTTTATGCAAATTTATTTACCGAAAAAATTAAAAGAATTCCTTGTTTACTGCATGCTTGCCAACACCCCCTGGAAGAGGGGGGGAGCTCGGGGGAAAAGAAGATTTTCCGGGGACTCCCGGGAAGAGGGGGAAAATCCCCCTGGTGAAATTTTTTGGCACTCACAGGTTGGGGTTTTCAGGGGGCGTGCCTGCCCATTTTTTTTTGGGGAGCTGTTTGAATGTTCAATCAGCTGGTGGGATTGGAGATTTTTTTTATCTAGCCACACAAAAAAGGAATAAAAAGGGATCAAAAAAGTCTTGTGTCCCCACAATGTGATCCAAAAAAAATTTTTCAATTTTCTTTTTTTTGCCAAATTTTTTAAAAGGAAGCCCTCAAAAGTTTCCCATTCCCAGGAAAAAAAAAAAACCAGTTATGAGTTTAAAAAAAAATTGTGGCAGATATGATTCATGGATGTGACAAGGGGCCTTTAAAATTTTGGTACCATGTTAGTCAGAAAAAAAAGTTTTGTTTTTTAAACTATTTTAAAAATGGGAAACTTTAAAAGATTTGGTGTTTGAGGGGATTTTTATGGGACAAAGTTAAAAACCCGGCCCCAAGGTTTTTTTTGGTGATCAAAAATTTCCAGATTCTTTGCGTTTAATTTAAAGGTTAAAATCTGTGCATCATCTATTAGTTTCGCCTTTTTTCGGCGCTTCCTTTTCATTTTGGGGGCCCAGCAAATCGATTACAAAATTTAGACCCAGGGGAGTTTGTGTGTGCGACGTCAGACTGGGATGTGTAGGGTTTTGCGATTGGTGGAAAAATCAAAATGCCCTGGGTTTTACATAAAAACAGCTTTTCCCTTTTTTCAGCCTCAGTGTTCTCAGTGTTTCATAGGGATAGGACCTGGGGCTCTTTCCTGTGGCCAAACAGCTCAGGAAATTTTTGGGCTATTTCTGCCAAAAGAGGAAAACCTCTACTATTAGCTGTGAAACCTTTCCAATTTAATTTTGGTTAGAGATTTGAAGATTTTATGTAGTTAGCTAGAGAATTTTAAAAACCAAACATTAACCCCTGTAAATTCAATTCTAGTAAATGCAGGTCTCTTTTTTAGTGCAAAAAATCCATTTTATTTCAGTTTTTAAAATTTCAGTTAGGTGTTCCAAATTTTTAATTTTACCCCCTTACTCCTGTGAAATGTTGATTTTCCCCCTTGAGTTAAAATTTCAATCCCCGCCCAAACTTGTAGTCAGCACAGGTTGTTTGTTTCCAAAAAAACCATGTATCGTACGGAAAAACATCACAGTTACGTGTTTTTTGCCCCTTTTGGGGCACCGCATTGTTCTTGACGCAGCATTACGTAAATCTTAAAAAAGCAATTTTTTATATTCACCACAGGTGAAAATTTAAAGGGGGCAAAAAATATCGTTTATTATTTCCAAAAATAAACCCCGTTAAATGTTTTTTTACTTTTGCGCACCCAGCTTTTTTTCATTGACGCAGCATCTACGAAAAACTTTAAAAAAGCAAATTTTTTATTCACCACAGGGGGAAATTTTAAAAAGGTTTCAAAAAATATCGTTTATTATACCAAAACATAAAAAGTTACGTGTTTTTTTTACTTTTGCGCACCCAGCATTTTTCATTGACGCGCATTAGAAAATTTAAAACAGCAATTCATATTCACCACAGGTAAATTGAAAGGTAAAAAAAAATTTTGTTTATTATCCCAAAAACATAAAAATTACGTTTTTTTTTATTTTTGGCCCCCCAGCTTTGTTTTGACCAGCATCTACGGTAAATTTCTTAAAACAGCAATTCTATATTCCCCAACAGGTGAATTGAAAGGTGAAAAAAAATCCCGTTTGTTATACAAAACATAACAGTTACGTGTTTTTGACTTTTGCCACCCAGCATTGTTCATTGACGCAGCATCTACGTAAATCTTTAAAACAGCAATTCTATATTCCCCACAGGTGAATTGAAAGGTGCAAAAAATATCCGTTTATTATAAAAAACATAACAGTTACTGTTTTTTGCCCTTTGCACACCCAGCATTGTTCATTGACGCGCCAGAATCTACGTAAATCTTTAAAAACACCCAATTCTATTTTCACAACAGGTTAATTGAAAGGTGCAAAAAATCCGTTTTATTATACCAAAACATAACAGTTACGTGTTTTTTGACTTTGCGCACCCAGCATTGTTCATTGACGCAGCATCTACGTAAATCATTAAAACAGCAATTCAAATTTTCCCCACAGGTGGAATTGAAAGGTGCAAAAAATACCGGGTTTATTATATCAAAAACAAAACAGTTACGTGTTTTTTTGACTTTTGCCACCCAGCATTGTTCATTGACGCAGCATCTAGTAAATTTTTAAAAAAGCAATTCTATATTCACCACGGTGAATTGAAAGGTTGCAAAAAATCCGTTTATTATACCAAAACATAACACGTTACGTGTTTTTTGACTTTTGCGCACCCAGCATTGTTCATTGAGCTGCATCTACGTAAATCTTAAAACAGCAAATTCTATATTCACCACAGGTGAATTGGAAAGGTTCTGTGACTTTTATAACCTAAGTGTGTTGCCTAAGATGTAGCACGTATCCATTTGACTGTTGTGGTTTGTTAATTTCAGCTTCTCCAGCCTTGTTTGGGTTGTAAAATGAAGGTGTTGTTGCTCTCCCATAGACTTTAATGGTCATCGCTCATAATCGACGCTCACTATCGAAAAACCTTATCGATAGCGGCCGACTATTGACTATCGATCGATCTCGATAGCCAACGCAATCGCTCAACACTATTCAAGACTTCTCAGATCTCTTTATTAGACATGACAACAATATAGTCCCAAAAGATTGCTATTTAACATAATTTCTTTTTGTTAGCCATTAAAAGGTATCATATATGCAAGATTGCTACTTTGCTCTTTTCACTGAAGATCAATAAAACATTTCAGGATCTAACTCATCTATTCTTCAGATGAAGATGTCATGTTGATCTAAAAAATGGGTAGAGTTACACCCTGAGATACACTAACTACAAAGGAAGAATTCCTTTAATCCTGCTGTGGAAAATTTGATACATTATTACATAAATTAAACCACCAGTTCAACACGCTAAGGGTGCTTTCATACACAGCTGCATTTTTGGTGCTTATTTATGCATTTTTGGATGCATTTTTTTGTGCAGAAATGTACAGTATTAATTGCTGTGCCTTTCTGCACAAAAAATGCACCAAAAATGTACTGTGTGAAAGCACTCTAAGGTACTACCAATAATATATTTCCCTCGATTCTCCTAGTTAACCACCAGTAATAAACTAGGAACATCTCCTGGTCTCCTTTTCATTGCTTGTGTCTTGACTATTGAGTTCAGATGATGGAAATTAGTTTGAGCAGCATCTACCCCTCTTGAGTCTTCTTGCACCTGGCCAATGGCGCATTTCTTACACAAGATGAATGTAAGAGTTCAAAAATCTGTTGCAGGGTCCTTGCAGATTGATTCTAGTGATATGGATGCTTAACCAACGACATGCCTCTTTTTTATACTCTTTTCTCATATGTTACCATATGTTCATTATATGTGTTTTATATGATCTTATAATTATTACCGTATCTGCAACTAATTGATAATAGAGAGACAGACAGGTAAATAGATGATGGACAGAAAGATGATAGATAGATAGATAGATAGATAGATAGATAGATAGATAGCTCTTGACTAGTGTTGATTGAACCGTTCCAGAAAAGTTAAGTTCTAGTAGAACTTCTCGAATATTTAGAACTTGAACTGAACCAAACATTTTACTATTCGATCGAGTAAAGTTCTAGTTCAACACGCCATTTTCAGATTAGTTTTCAGCGGCTTTCTGCACTTTTGGTGGCCATCCAATCACCTTTCTGCACTTTTGGCGGCCATCCAATCAGTGCAGAGCACAGAGAAGTATCAAAAACGTCATCACTGAGGTGTAGGGCTCTCATTTGCTGCTAAAATCACATGACCATATTATATATATTTCACTGTATTGCCTTGTGAATGCCACCTTCAGCTTACTCTCTGTACTGTACAGACTGCTCTTTGTTAGTTAGATAGCATTTTACTCTTCATAGACATCAATAGTTAGGGAGTTTGGTATTGCTGGCTGCATCTTTCCCATATCCAGAAGCTGTTACTTGGTGACATTTGCAGGCTCACATAATGCCTAACTCTCATATATATGGATATATATTATACAGAGTGCTTGGATTTGCTAAATCATATTCAGTGGCCAAAAGTTAAAATTTTGCAGTTTTGGGGGTTCAGTAATTATATAACACACCTTCTCTAAATCTGCTATGAGTCAAAGGGGCTCCTCGGGATGCAGGGCACCATAGCATCTGCTACCACTGCACCTCCTATAGCTATGCCCCTGCTTGCAAGCTGTCCTCATCTTTTCAGTTAGTTATTGAAAGGAATGAAGTATTTTAGCCTCTCAATTTTTTTTTTCTGTCACTCTTAGAGCCAAATTGTCTTCACTACGTTGTTCCACGTATCCAGTTTACTGTTATGGATGGTAATTCCAGCTTCTCCTCACCTGCATATTATAAAATTAACCAGAAAATTTTCTCCAATTGATTTTAATGGGGTTCGAGTCCTAGTTCAAATAGAACCTCGAATCGAACACACTAAGGCTCGAGGTTCTAATCGAATTAGAACTTTTTACTGCTCGCTCATCTCTACTCTTGACAAAATGCTCATTCAAATATGTATGTTTGATATCTCAAATACAAATGTAGGTTCTACACTATTGGAGGTGTATTGTAATCCACACAGACGAAAACCATAAAGAAAAACCTTTTTTCAAATTAATCATATAGACATGTTTTTCATGGTCTTGGATTATGTGTTCAGTAATCCTTCTCTATGTACAGCTTCTGTGAAGCAATTTTTACAGTGAAATTTTTTTTTATAGCAGTGAAAAGCCTGCAGCAAATGGTAAATGAGATTTTCAAATAAAAAGAGTAAATCTGCAAAGAAATAGTAAAGCATATTCTTGATCTTAGATTGGAGAGAGTAAAGAAAAAGTACTTGTTTCTTATGCCTGTTTATTCCCTCTAGCAATAAAGCAAATATGTTGAAAAGGATATATAAAGATGGCTCTATTTTAGCCACCATGCAAACTCAGCTGTTTCTATTTTTGATTTCCTTTTCAAATAAACTCTAGAGCTACGACATTCAAGTTATTAATTCTCCTTTTTTCACATATTTATGCATGTCAATTCATTTGGAGTCGTTCTAATGTATGGGTACACTATGCCTCATATGCCTATTTGCAAACACTTCTGTTATCTTTCTTCTTTTGAAAAATATGCATCCTATACATGAAGTCTCATTAAAGTGAAAATATTAATTGGTGCCAATCATGTTGCTGATGTTCTTTTTATAGTTTTTATGGGTGTTTTGAATATTTATTTATATAACCATATAATTCTTTAAAAATGAATGCTCTTGTAATATAACAATATAACAATTCAAGATTCAAATCATGTTCTGTGATTTATAAACATTTGTATCCCTCCTCCAAACATATGTCCTGATACAGTATCTGTATAGAATCCATGTGGAAACCAAGTCAATAAGTGACGTGTGACTTACTTTTTTTCCACATGTTTACAAATCAGCTATGGAAAAATATGTACCATATATCTGTGTGGTAATGTTTAAAGGGGACCTTTCAGGTGGTTTATACCTCCCTATTTAAGAGCAGGATATGATAAAGGGAGAGAAGCTGAGCTCTGTGATATATAGGGTTATATGATTTGGAGCAGGATTTCTGAGTAAAAAACTGAGTAAATTGTAAAAAGGAAAATGAACGAACTGCTTACCAAACCCATGTACAGTGATTAACAGTTTTCACTGCACACACACTGATACAATGAAAACTGTCAATCACTGCATGTGGGAGGGATAAGAGATAAGACTTCCACTGTCTTTTAAGGAGTCCTATAAGTATTTTCTCTGTTTTTAACTCAAAAGTCATACTCTAAATTATATAAACATATACATAAATTAGCTCAGCTTCACTCCCTCTATCACATCCTACTTTTATAATGGGTAGAAGAAACCACTTGTCAGATTCACTTTAACTTTATACTGTAGTGATATCATGTTTTTTTTAGGTTATTTGATCTTAGATTACATAAGAAGCAATTGCAAAAGGTGAGATAAAATTATGTGCAGTGAAATCATGGTGAATCATCTTGTGGAATTCACATGGACTTTGCCACGGAAAACATGTGGATTCCGCATCTAAATCCATGTGAATTTCTGCCATGTTGAACAAGGCTTTAAAGTGGTTTAGAAATCCTTTGAAAAAGCTTGAGCCCCTACACAAAAAGATTGTTTAGTATATAAAATAAAATAAAAAAATGAAAACTATACTTATTTACCTCTATATTGTCAACCATCAGATACTTTGAGATATTCTGATCAGAGACTGGGTGATATTAAACCATTAGCAATATTTGATATACATTTATTTCATAATATCAATAAGAAGCTGGCTCAGGAGCGGAGCCTACACTATACTCCATGGGTGTTGGCTGTTAATTACAGCTCACACGAGCCAATAGCGACCACTAGGATCAGAGATTACTTGAATGATGGTCATTAAACCAATTACATGTGGCAGCACAGACAACCACAGCATTTAATTGATTAAAAATAGCACTTTGCCTGTTGCAGCTGATAATCGCTCCTACTTCTTTTGACATGACTACAGGATGCAAACCAGTTGTCATGGCAGTCGACAAACCAATGAAGGTCTCAGGTCTAAGGCAGGGTGTTATAGGAGAGCTATAGTAGTAGACTATTTTGCAATACTTTTGTATTGTAGAACAGTGTACAAGCAATCTAATGTTTTATTACCTTCCCGGGACTAAAAGTACAAGTAAAATTAAAAGTAATAAAATGAAAAGGTTTTATGAATATAACAAATATAAAAATTGTCAAACTTCAAAAAACTTCCTTTTGCCATTGTATATATTGTCCAATCTATGAAAAATATAAAAATATTTATCCAGTATTGTGAACACCTCTTGCCTCACCAAAAAGTTGGAATAAAAATTAATCAAAAAATTGCATGTATCCCAAAATGTTACCAATATAAATTATGCTTCAGCCATGAAAAAATAAGCCCTCACTCATATACATAGATTTGAAAATAAAAAAAGTTATCAATCTCAGAAAATTTAAATTTGAAAAATAAAAAAGTTTAAAATTTCTAAAGGTAGCAGGATATATATAAATCAACATAAATATGATATTTCCAGAATCATGTCAACCTGCAGAATAAAGATAACATGATTCATACTGCACACGGAACTACAAAAAAACAAAGCCCCCCTCTCAAAAAAATGGCCCAATTGCATTTTTATATATGGCTATATTAAAAGAAAAATTGGAAAAAATGATGGCTACTTGAAGACAAATTGGAGGAAGAATTAACACAACGTAGACAAGTATCTGCGGCAGGAAAGGGATAACTGATGGCAGTTTTCTATATAAACTAATACCACCTAAACCTCAAATAATATGTTTCTTACTTAAGACATTAAAAAATCTATTAGCACTAACTAAAAACTGTAGAAGATATAAAGCCTTATGGTTTAAAAATTAATATTCCATACTCATGTTATCAAGTTTGGCATCAAATGTGACCATGTCCATTGTATGTGCTGGAATTCTATTAATAACAAATTCTAATATAAGCAATATCACAGGGGGACAGTTTTTTTTTAATAAAATAATTTAAATTTTTCATTCAATTATGTTATCTATTTTTTTAGAATGTAACTGCAGCCAACATTAAGCATCAATAGAATGTCAATAACAGTTTAACAGGACCCTGTCCAAACATGCTCTTCCTTTTTATAATTGTAACTTTGAGTCATTTTTTATCACATCCATTGAACATACACCTGTATTGACGTCAAACAGATTTAAAAGATTACACAGAGAATTTTTTTAATCTTCAAAATGTATTATTTCATACATTGCAGCTAAAATGAAGGTCTGGAAAATAATTCCTATACATACATAGGATGATGGTCTGGAAAATAATTCATATATGCAGTATTTCAGTTTTATTCAATAAAAAAACAGTTTTTTTTCAGATGAAATATTATTTTTTTGCATACACACTTAGCTAAGCAGTGCAGCACTCTTTTATTCTCCCTTATCTCAATTGATGAATTGGACATACATTTACTAACATGAATGGGTTTTCCAAAGCAAATTTCATGTTTAATGCACAAGTACACCCAGTTTCATATAGTTCAGTTCTCCTTCTCTCCTATGTAACTTTTATATTACAACCATATGCATACTCATTTCTATACAGTTCAGCATCCCTTCTTCCTTTAGTGACATTATTTGGATCACTTAGCAGCAGATTCGTTGCCTTTTTCTCTTAACTTGCATCATTTGTATATAAATTGTATGCACAATGCAACAAACATGTTCATTTGACTCACCATACATCGGGAAATTAGGCAGATAAATCACTTTTGGAGATTTAACTCTTTGTAGTGTTGAAGTTACATACAATTTATTTTTCATTTATATACAATTTTAGCAATAATAATAAATATTCCTGCTTATCCCTTAAAGGAGCTCCCAAGTATAGCTCTGCTAGCTCAGATATATCGCCAGACAGACTGCTTGGAAAGTGTAATTTGTTTTTAAAACCTCTTCATCGCCCTTGTCCCTCTATCTGGCAACATATTTGACGTTATACATGTTGGGTCGCAGACCCACATAAACCCCGTCATCCCTAGTTTGTCCACTGCGGGTGGCTCTGCGTTCCACATGTCAGGACCCGGGCGCACCCGCAGTTCAGGTACTTGGCTGCATCTACTCCCCACTCTTCGCTCCCTGTGCTGTCTCTACTGGCTGGCAAGTGTAGGTCCTAGGAGCAGGGATGCACTCTGTGAAATTTAAAGGGCCAGGGTGCTGGTAATTGCCAGCTGCTAATCGTAATTGCCGCCTCCGATAATTGCCAGTCGCTAGCCTATATTGCCCAGCACTCCGGTGAGCTCCCTGCTAGATCTTCAGTGCCCTTAGCCTGTTGAAAAAGTGCTCAAAGTGTTGTTTCCTATTGCATGCACCAGATTCTCTTGCCTCTGTTCTGTGACCACGATTCTTGCAGCCTACCCGGACCTTTCTGCCTGTCCCTCACTACGAGACTTCTACAGGTGGGCTTTGGTGAAAACTAACTTACAAGAGCGGTGGCTCAATGGATCCTTTACCTGAGGTCATTACAACATAGTTACATAGTTTGCAAGGCCAACAAAAGACAGAAGTCCATCCAGGTTAGACTATTGTTTCCGAGTATTGCAGTCCACCCAGTCATTTAAATATTTTTTTTTTCAAATTCAAACGCTTTTATTGATGTTTATAAAGTCAGACGTACCATACACTATTAAAATCAAACATCATATAGGGCAAGAAAGGGAAAGAGGAGGGAAGGAAGGGATCCAGGGAGGGGAGGTGAGGAGAGGACATAGGATAATGGCAATCTTTTAGCACGTACATCTTGGGTAAGTGAACACATGCAAGGAACACAATGACTTGCATAATATGTCTTAGCATGAATTAATATAGAAAAATATGACCGCACTCAGGAAAATTTTCATGCAAATAAAATGTCTTTATTCCTTTCACAGGCTCCAAAATGATATACATATATAGAAGGTGACTCAATAAGGACGTTTCGGTCACTCATAGACCTTTATCAACAAGTCACTGCTCCTCTCTCCGTCATTCAATCTCCAGGCAGCACTTTCTGAAAGACGGAGAGAGGAGCAGTGACTTGTTGATAAAGGTCTATGAGTGACCAAAACGTCCTTATTGAGTCACCTTCTATATATGTATATCGTTTTGGAGCCTGTGAAAGGAATAAAGACATTTTATTTGCATAAAAATTTTCCTGAGTGTGGTCATATTTTTCTATATTGCTATTGGTGGAAGCTATATTCACCTTTTTATGACCAGCACCACATCATCTAACATAGAAGAATTGAGTGCCACCCCATTCGCGTCACTTTTTTTAGCATGAATTAAGGCACATACAAGGTAAGAGCAATGCAAGTACAAATACAAGGTAGACTTTTGGAGACTTCTAATCCAGGGAGAGGCGCATCTGATGACCAAACCTACCAGCAGGCTAGCAGACAATGACTCCAGGTGTCTCTCCCTAGAGGAAGCAACCAAATTACATAAAGAAATTAGTCAACATGATGTCTCATAACAGAGTGTAGTGACATGGCCATATACCCTGACGAATCTAAGCAGGTGCTGAACACGCCAAACACAAAGTCAAAACGTTGGAAAACTAACAAAGAACTGTCGACCGACTCAGTAACAGCACCATAAAAAAGAACGATTCTGTCTCAACAAACCATATATCTTCAGATATTGAAAAACCACAAAGAAAAGACTCAGTTATAAGTAGGATCTATATAGATCCGAACTACAAAAAGAAATCCAATCCCCCCAAACAATTAAGTACTTGTGATACTGCATCGGGGAATCTGTCCTGAACTCCTCCAACCGCTGCAAGACCTGAATCTCTCTAAACCAATCTGTGATTGATGGACAAGACACAGAGAGCCATAATCTGGGTATAATTGTTTTTGCTGCAAGAAGCAGAAAGGAAATCAAGTGGGCCTTCAAAGTGGATACAGGAATGGGTATGTGAAAAAGAAGAACTGTGGCAGGGCTGTTTTGCAACTTTATCCGCATTACCTGGTTGATAACATCGAGCACCTTAATCCAGAAGGGTTGCAGTACAGGGCATCCCCACCATATATGAGCCATAGTGCCCTTGTCTCCCTTACAACGCCAGCAAACATCAGAGGAGCCCGGAAACATTGCCTTCAACAGAGCCGGGACACGATACCATCTGGTCAGAATCTTATAGTTTAATTCTTGAGCTTTGGAGGAAACAGAAGACTTATGGACTAATTGAAAAGTTTTCCTCCAATCCTCTGCAGAGAAACTTAGGCCTAGCTCACGCTCCCAGCGAAAAGGCAATTGTTCTATCAACTGAGCACTTATTAATAAGCTATACAGGCCAGAAAGGGCTCGTCGCTCTGAGTATCTACCCAAGCACCATAATTCAAAAGTGGTAGGGGGCCTATGAACCTCAATGGTCCGTTTCCATTCAGAGTAGAGACTGCAAAGCTGATAGTAGTGCAATCTTGAAAATGTGGTAGGAACACCCTCCCCTACCAACTCCGGAGATCCCTTCAAGGATGTAGAGGACAGGACACAGCCAATGATTGAAGAAGGGGCTCTAGCCCCCAAAAGACTAGTGAGGGTCGATGACAGTGTCTCAGGAACTGCCGGATTTCCCAACAGTGGAGTGCACTGTCCTCCCAGGGGGTACAGTCTCATCTTAGAGGCGTAGGACCTTCTTACTGAGATCGAGATTCGAGCTATGAGAGGAATATGATGAAGTAGGCTCCCCGGCAGCATCGAGGGTGGGATCCAGGGTAGGGCCGCAATAGGGGCCTTGTATAACTGGGATTCAAGCAGAACCCATAGTTTGGGATTTGACCCATTGAAGGCATCCAATGTGCGGACTGCAACGGCTGCTAGAAAGTATGATCGAAAATCTGGGAGAGATAAACCTCCTTCCGATTTCGGGCGCACTAGTGTGGATTCTGCGATTCTGGGACGACCTTGGGCCCAGACAAACTGTGAGATCATCCTGCGTAGATCTTTAAAGAAAGCTTTTGGGAGCAAAATGGGCACTGCCTGAAAAAGATATAAAAGCCATGGCAGCACATTCATTTTGAGGATATTTATTCGCCCAATCCATGAGAAGTCTCCCCTATCCCATTTCAGTAGGTCCTGTCTTATCTTAGAGAGCAGAGGGGCAAAGTTTAAATCAAAAATTTGCACCGGGTCAGAGGGGATCTGAACCCCTAGATATTTGAATGACGAGGTTTCCCAAGAGAATGGGAATGAGGATTTGAGCTGGGAAAGAAGATTCGAGGGAATATTAAAAGCTAGCACCGAGCTCTTGGATAAATTAATTTTGTGGTTGCTGTATGTGCTATATTCCTCTAGAATCCTCAATGCCGCTGGGAGGGATGTTTGGGGGGCAGTGAGGTACATCAGCAAGTCATCTGCGAAGGCAGAGCACTTAAAATGAAGACTACCTACCCGGACCCCTTGAATGTGTGGATCAGCGCGGATAGCCTGCATCAAATGCTTCATGACCAAAATGTAGAGGATGGGAGAAAGTGGACATCCCTGCCTGGTGCCATTACTTATAGCCAAGGGCTCCGAGAGAAGGCCGTTGACACGGATCTGAGCTTGGGGAGATGAATATAACGCCATTATCTTTCCACGCATTACCGGGCCAAATCCCAAAGACTCCAAGACTCCCTGCAAGAATGGCCACGCTACTCGCATTTAAATAGTTTTGTTGCCTGTTTTTAAACCTGTTCAAGCTCTACAAAGTCTTTTTGTGCACTGGTGCCCAAAACTGTACGAAACATTCCATGTGTGGTCTGACCAGTGATTTGTATAATGGGAGAATAATGTTCTCATTGTGTGAATCTATGTGCCTCTAATATGCATTGTGTGCATCTATGCCCCTTTTCATACAACCCATGATCCTATTTGCCTTGGCAGCTGCTGTCTGACTCTGGCTGCTACAGTTAAGTTTATTGTCCACTAGGACTCCCATGTCCTTCTCCAAACTACACCCCCTCCTTTTACTCTACCCCCTGATTTATTGTTAATTCCTAGCTCCTTATCTTCTCTATCTTGCATGCTATCTGAGTAGCTGCCCTTCCCCCAGTCCATAGTTTAAATATTCCTCCAACTTCCTGGCCATTTTGTGCCCCAATATAGCTACACCCTCCCCATTTACGTGTGGCCAGTCCCTAGCGAAGACAAGAAGTCAGCACAGTTCTCCTTAAACCCAAATCCCTCTTTCATAAACCAATTTTGAGACACTTGTTAATCTCCCTAATCTCCTGCTGCCTCTCGGGTTTGGGGCAAAAGGTCCTTCCCCTTGGCTACCCCTGAAAAAATTTTTTTGGGGGACGCCCACCACCTGTAATTTTGGGACATTGGACCAAAAGGGGGCCCATAGAAACTGGTTTCCCTCACCAGCCTCACCCATTTAATCTTTTTGGGCCTGATCCACGTTTAATTTGACCCGGGCCCCAGGTAACCCAACAAATTTTGTCCGATGACCCTGATTTTTGTTACAGTTTTGTCCTGTCTGTTCCCCTAAAAATGGAGTCCCCAACTACAACACCTTTCTACCTGCCCGGCACTCCTTTTCCCCCCAACTGGGGGGCAGCCCGGGGTAGTGTCTTAAATTTTACACCCTCTCATTTTCCCAAATCGGGGCAAATTTGTTGGGGTTTTCCACTTAGGTTTACCCCTCCCTGAACTTTTTCTCTCTAGCCTTTTTTCTGACTTTTCACCCATGTAGCTGCCTTTCTTTTCCCCCATGGGCACCCTCCACTCCCATCCTCCCCAGCATCTACCCCAGCAAGTGCTTTCTCAATGAGCAGCAGTTTTCACTTCCAATTTTTAAAATGGATCGATTTTTTGCAATTTGTTTCTTTTAGACCCTTTGGCCCTTCTGAACCCTAAAAAAGGCATGTGCACCCCCACTGCCAGCAAAACCCCCCCTTTCAAACGGCTGTTAAATGATTGGTATACTTTGCAAAGGGGGTTTCCCCCTGGCCAGCATTGTAAATCATGGAACTCATGGGGAAAAATACTTTTAGATACACACAAAATATAAACAGAAAATTTTCAATAAAAATTTCCCCCTTTCAAAACTCCCATTTCTAAAGTCCCCCAACCCCTCGGGTTCAACCCCCTTTAGCAAAAAAAATACTCACAAGCCCACAACTAGCTTTTTAAATTTCATTTTTGGGCGCTCCATGCTGCCCCATAGGAACCCCTTCAAATAAAAGGGGCCCCAGAAAGGGCCCCATACAGACCCAAATTTCCCCAAACTCTATAAATTAGGTAAATTTTAAAAAAACTAAAAAAAAACACAAAATTTCCTTAAAACAGCAATTTTAAAGTCACCAAACGGGTGAATTGAAAGGTCCCAAAAAAAAACCGGTAATTATACGAAAACATAACAGATACTGTTTTTTTGACTTTGGGGGCACTACACCCTTGTTCATGGAACGCACCCCTTGCACATACGTAAAATTTTAAAAACCGAAAATTTTAAAAGTCACCAAAGGTAAATTTAAAAAAGGGTGCAAAAAAAAAAGGGTGTATTATAAAAAAACATAAAAAATTAGCGTGTTTTTTGACTTTGGCGCACTAAAAGCTTTTTTTCATTGACCAGCTTGCATAAACTTAAAACAAAAAAAAAATTTTTTATTCACCACAGTAAATTTTAAAAGGGTTGCCAAAAAAAACCGGTGTATTAAAAAAAACATAAAAAAGATACGTTTTTTTTTTTTTACTTTGGGGGGCACAACAGCTTTTTTCATTAAAGGGCAGCTTGCACAAAAATCTAAAAAATGGGCAATTTTAATGTTACCACTTTTTAAATTTGAAAGGTCAAAAAATCCCCGGTTTTAAAACAAAACCCAAAAAGATACGAGTTTTTTGGATTTGGGCGCACTACGGGCTTTTTTTCATTGAGGGCAGCTTGCACTAAATCGGGGGAAAAACAGCAATTTTATAGTCACCACAGGGGGTTTTGAAAGGTGAAAAAAATACGTGTATTTAAGGGAAAAACATAACAGATACGTTTTTTTTTACTTTGGCTAAATTACAGCTTTTTTTCATTGAACAGCTTCCAAAAACTTAACACAGCAATTTTTTTTTTTCACCACAGGTAAATTTTGAAAGGTGCAAAAAATCCCGGGTTATTATACGAAAACATAAAAAAACGTTTTTTTGACTTTGCGTCCCACTAAAAGCTTTGTTCATTGACGAAAGGTTTGGGCACGAAACCCAATAAAAAAATCAATTTTGAGTACCCCCACAGGGAATTAAAAGGGGGTTTGAAAAAAAAAGCTGTGTATTATACGAAAACATAACAGATGGGTGTTTTTGGGACTTTGGGCCAAACTACACTTTTTTCTTTGACGCAGCTTGAAACTACTGAAAAACCCTAAAACAGCAATTTATAGTCACCACAGGTGAATTGAAAGGTGCAAAAAAAAACCTTTTATTATACGAAAACATAAAAGAACGGGGGTTTTTTTGACTTTGGCGCACTACAGCTTTTTTCCCATTTGATGCACTTGCACGAAAATCTGAAAACCCGGCTTTTTTAATAGTCCCCACAGGTAAAATTGAAAGGTGCAAAAAATACGGGTGAATTAAACGAAAACATAAAAAGATAAAATTTTTTTTTGACTTTGGGGGCACTAAAAGCTTTTTTTTCATTAAACCGCAGCTTGAAACGAAAATTTTCTTAAAAAAAGCAATTTTTATAGTCACCCACAGGTGAATTGAAAGGTGCAAAAAATCCCGGGGTATTAAACAAAACATAACGGGATACGAGTTTTTTTTTTTTTGGGCTCATTACAGCTTTGTTAAAGGGACGCAGCTTCACAACTTCTTAACAAAAGAAATTTTTATAGTCACCACAGGGGGAATTGAAAGGTGCAAAAAATCCCCGTGTATTATACAAAAACTTTAACAGATACGTGTTTTTTGATTTTTTTTGGCGCACTACAGCTTTGCCCTTTTTTACGAAACTTGCACGAAAATCTAAAAAACAAAATTTTATAGTCACCCACAGGTGAATTAAAAGGTGCAAAAAATACTTTTTTATTATCCAAAAACATTTAGATACTTGTTTTTTTATTTTGGCGCACTAAAAAGCTTTGTTCATTACGCAGCTTTGCCCCGAAATCTAAAAAACAGCAATTTTAAAAGTCACCACAGGTAAAATTGAAAGGTGCAAAAAATACCGTGTAATTTATTGAAAAAAAAAAAACAAAACAGATACGTTTTTTTAGGGATTTTGGGCGCACTACCTTTTTTTCATTTGACGCAGCTTGCACTTAAACTTAAAAAAAGAATTTTTGTAGTCACCCCCCGGTAAATTTTAAAGGGTGAAAAAAATTTACGTGTATTATACGAAAACATAACAGATACGTTTTTTTTTGATTTTTGGGGCGCACTACGCTTTGTTTTTTGACGCGGGCTTTGCACGAACTTAAATCTGAAACACAATTTTATAGTCACCACAGGTGAATTGAAAGGTGCAAAAAAAACTGGTTTTATACGAAAACAAAAACAATCCCGTGTTTTTTTTTGATTTTGGCGCACTACACTTTTTTTCATTGACGCAGCTTGCCCTTAAATCTAAAAACAAAATTTTTATATTTCCACCACGGGGTGAATTAAAAAGGGGTGCAAAAAATACTTTTGTTTATACAAAACCCAAAACAGTAGTGTTTTTTTGACTTTGGGCGCACTACAGCTTTGTTCATTGGCGGCTTGCACTTTAAATCTAAAACCCCAATTTTATTTTTCCCCCCCGGTGAATTAAATTTGCCAAAAATCCCGGGGGTTTTTATCCGAAACCATCCCCAAACTGTTTTTTAAAATTTTTGGGCGCACTACCGTTTTCCTTGAGGGCAGCTTGCATGTAACCTAAAAACAGCAATTTTAAAAAGCCCCCCAACCCAAAAAAGGGTTAAAAATTGAAATTTTTGCAAAAAATATGGTATTAAAAAACAAAACATAACGATACATGTTTTTTAAATTTGGGGCGCAAAACAGCTTTTTTTCATTGCCCACTTCATCCCAAAAAAATTTCTTAAAACAGCAATTTTTCCCTGGGTAAAAAACCACCGGTGAATTGAAAGGTGCAAAAAATCCCGGGTTATTATACGAAAACATAACAGATCCCGGTTTTTTTTTAAACTTTGGCTCTTTTACGGGCTTTTTTTTCCTTGGGCCCGCAGCTTCCCGTAAATTTTTAACCCCGAAAATTTTAAATAGTCACCACAGGTGAATTAAAAGGTCCCAAAAAATCCCGTGATTATACAAAACAAAACCCAAAACGGGGTTTTTTTTGATTTTGGGCGACAAACAGTTTTGGGTTCTTTTACGCAAGTTTTTGCACAAATTTCGAAAAAAATTTTTAATAGTCCCACTTTGGGGGAATTTTAAAAGGGGTTCAAAAAATACTTTTTATTAACCCAAAATACATTTCATATACGTTTTTTTTTTTGATTTTGGCCACTCCCGCTTTTGTTAAATTAGGGAAAGCTTGAAACGTAAATCTGAAAAAAAGAAATTTTTTATAGTCACCCCCGGTAATTGAAATGTCAAAAAAAAAACCGGTATTATACAAAACATAAAAATTTACGTGTTTTTTTTACTTTGGCGCACTAAAAGTTTTTGTTCATTGTCCCCAAGGTTTTGCACGAAATCTTAAAATGAAAATTTTAAAGTCACCACAGGTGAAAAAAAGGGTGAAAAAAATTTAACCGTGTATTATACGAAAACATAACAGTTTCGTTTTTTTTTTCCACTTTTGCCCAGTCCAATTTTTTTGATAGAGACCCCTTGCATTAAAATTTTGAATCCAGCAATTTTTTTTTGTTTAGGGGGATTTTGAGAATAGCTGTGATTTCCCTCTTTTAAAAAGAGATTTTTCCAAAAACCATTCCATACCTTCTAAAATTTTTTTATTTTTCTGAACAGGGACAAATGCAGTGGTAAGCGAGCAAAGGGGGGGTTACACAGGATGTAAGGTACAGAGAAGGTCCCCCTTTCCATGGGCGACAACACGCACCAGGGGGGGGGGGGGTTTCCCCCCAGTTTGCAGGAAAAAAAAAAAAAAAAAAAAAAAAAAAAAACCCATCGGGGCCTTCATCGGGGGTAAAGGGCCCCTGTGAAACAGAACTGAACAGCGTCCCCAATCTGCCCCTTCCCGGGGGTTAAATCCCAACCTGCTTTCCCAGCAGTCTTACCTCCTCGTCCTCCCGGGTCACGGCCAAAAAAGTTTTCATCAGCATCATCAGCATCCGTCCAACAAAAAACACCCAAATGTAAACTTGTGTACCCACCACTGGGGATTCCATTGCCCTGAAACCTCTTTGATGACAAAAGGGCGGTTGGGGTAGAAGGCATTTTAAAAGACAAGGGGATGATTTAGTCTCTTTGATCCCAGTTACTGATCCATCGAGGAGGAAAAGGAAGCCTTTTAATCGCAAAAATCCCGGGCGGTCGGCAACCCCCTTTCAGGCCCCCCTTGCTTGTACCCCACAGCTTCGGATCAAAAAAGTCAGGACCCAAGTCACCTGTGTTGAGATATATGATGATGACATTGCGGATCCCTCGGGTCTTTTCCCCGCAGAATTTGTTTGCAGCGCTTCACATGGACGGGGGGAAGACGAGGGGGTATGTCAATAGGGGCCGCACAAAAAGGGAGAGGGGCGTCGTAGAAGTCCCTGATAGATTCCCCCGCCACGGTCAGCGAAAACCCCCTCCTCGCTTAATTTTTTTGCCGTAAAAAAGGGTCCAGGACCCTCAAGCCGGGGCCTTCTTTGAGCAAGTCTGATTCACCCCGCTGCCATATGCCGCCTTTGCCGAAAAAACCATAATAGAGGCAAGAACCTTAATGGTTAACCACCACCAACTGTCAGCACAGCAGCGAATGCATGATTGAAAATGGGGGAACACTTGGCCAAAAAAGGCCAGAAAACCGACGCCGGGTCTCCAAAACCCCACTGTCACACCCGCTCTTTTCCTCCTCCCCCCCTCCGCCACCACCAAGCGTTCCTCAGCTGCCAAAGGCTCTCCGAGTCATGATCAACAGCCTCCGCTTCAGCCTCCACTGTCCCCCCCAAATACCACCACACCACCAGAGACCCATCCTAACCCTTCCCTTTTAGCCTTTGACGATCTGCACGCCGTAAGGGCCAGTCTAGCAGCCAGCCTTCTGTCTTCCAGTTTTTGGGGGGCAAAGAAACACTTTAACCCAAACCATCCCAAAGGGGCCCAAAAACCTGAATGTTGGGATTCCAGCTTTTGGCCCTTTGGAAATGTTCCCTTTTCCCTCTGGGCACAGATGGGTTTCCCCCACGTCAGGCCCGCCTCCCCCAAAACCAGATGCCCCAGCAGGCATTTTTTTTGCCAGAAAAGCCGTCCCTGCCCTGCCAGCCACGTTTCATCAAAAATTTTTCAAGCGCTTGCCCCTGCATCGTGGCCGGGAAAACCCATCGACCACTGACCAGGGACAAAAACACACCAAAGGGCCCCGTTTAAAAACCGTGACACCCCGGGGTGACTGGGGTGGATGCTCTTGGGGGTAGGGGTGGGCTCCAGGCTCGGCGCAGCTCTTTAAAAAACCGCAGGATGGGCGGGCTCTTTCCCCCAAAGGCCCTTTGGGTGGCATCACGTGCCCAGAGAAACCCCAAGCCTTTTTTGAAATTAATCTGTCTTGGAGACCGCCCCCACACAGGTAGGAGCTGGGGATGGCTCCCCGCAACGGCCCGGGCGGGGGTGGGTACAAAAAACCTTGGGGCCAGGCAAGGTGGTAGGGTATAACGGGCGAAATCTGCTGACCGCCCTTTAAATCGGGCTGGAGCACATCCTTTTGCCGGGCACATGATTTTGAACCGGTCGCCAAAATTTCTAAAGAGCTACCGGGTCGGGAGCCGCGAAGAAGGCTCAGGTCTGATTTCCCGCATTTCCCCCCGCCGTTCGCACCCCTTCGCCCCCCTTTCTGCGTTGCAGCGTCACTCGGCCTCCCCGTCAACCGTCATTGTTGACGTCACACGCTGGGAAACCACCCTCCAAAACTCCAGCTTTGTGGCAGCAGCGAAAAAGCCATTACCAGTGGCGAAGTGCCCCCAGGGCCCTACAGCAGCGATGCGGACCTGGGGGTGTTGAGCCACGAGAGTGGGACAGGTAAAGAGCCTCCCCACCATCCTGCCAGTTTTGAAAGAAGCCACCAAAATGGTCAGTGCGGACGATCCCCTTGTCAGCATAGCATTGTTGGGATCTTATTTTGGGAACGATCGTTTGAAATTCGAAACAACAGGCCCCGCCAGCGACGAAGGAGAGACGGACACAAAGGGGGACCCCGGCCCCCTTTTTCCTCCATAAAATCTCAAGGCCCGACAGTTTCAAAAAATTTCATCGGTCTTATTGGGCAGGGGTTGGGGGCCCAAGCTATGAAAGGGTGGCCATAGCTCTCAGGGTGCATCACTCAGGCAAGTCAGGGCTGGTTGAAGCGTGCCGGGGCACGGAGGGGAGGAGGAGGAGGAGGAGGAGGGGGAGGAGTATTCCAAGAAAAACCGATGTTACCGACATCTCTGCCTTAAAAGGGGTTGGCGCAATTTGAGGCGGAGGGGGAAGATAGGAAGACATTTTGCTAGTGCCCCTCGCCCCCAGGCTTGGGAAAAAAGGCTCCATCTCTCACATGATGTTTGGGATGCTCCATTTCCTCCAACATTATCCTCCATTAAGGCCATAAAAATTTAAACAACATTACGGGGGGGGCCACCCCCGGGATCCCCTACAAAAAAAAAATTTCACATTTTCATCCCCCCACCCAAATAGAGAGAAAAATGCGGGAAAATGGAACCTTGCTGATTGATCAACTGGAGACACTTTTTTGTTTCTCTTCACGTTCTTCCCAAATGTCCACTTTGGGAACAACCCAGCGACGTGACAGCGTAAGTGCCAATAGCCGTAGCGGCAGCACACAGCAGGCAAGGTGGCGAAGATTAATGGGGACCTCTGGCAACTTTTTTTACCACCTCTCCAACGCATGCAATGCGGGGCACAATAAAAACCCCCCCAGACCACTTAAGATCATGTGCACGACTAATGCGTCTCAACACCGATTTTTTGATGTTTTCCCCGGACCAATAGACTTCTGGGTACCAAAATTTGGGGAATGGCCCGAGCGGCCCCACGCCGGGAGGTTTGTCCTGCCCAGCACCCAGCGCATATCGACGGACCTTCAGCACACCCCGAGGAGTCATTACAGACAAGCGCACCGGCTTTCCACAATAATTTGGGATCTTTTTTGATTTTCCCATAAGATGAATCGGGCAGGATTCTGTAGTTGGGGGCCCCAATTGCCGGGGTCACCGATTATTTTGCTGGTCATTTCACTTTCCCCTCTCCAAACGGAATGGCCTCTTGAAAAATTATTTTAAAATTATCATTTTTTACGCAATTTTTATTCTCATTCCCAACATTCATTTTGCTTTTTTGCTGTGAGGAACTGTTTCATGACAAAACAAATTCCATTCTCACTTACCCTTTAAATTTTTCCATTGTCAAGGTTTTGGGTCATTTGCCTCACAATTTTTAACAGTGGCTGAGAATCTATTTATCTTTTTTTTGGGGTCTGTTGCTGTGAGATACAGCAATAAAAATGGTCCTTTGGAACAAAAAAATGGGGCTTCAAAGGGGGCTTTTCCCCCCTCACAATTTTAACAGGGGGGCTGAGAATCATTTTTTTTTAAATTGTTTGGGGTCATGCGCTTTGAAATAAAGCAAACTACGGGTCCTATTCTAAAAAAATTTTGTTTCTAATAGACATTTGTTTTTTCACAATTTGTCCAAATGGCTCAAGGGTCATGTTTTGAATTTTTGGGGGCATTTTGCGTGAAGCAGCTATACTACAGTCCCATTAAAAAAAATGTTGTTTCTAACAGACATTTGTTCTTCAAAATTTTCAAGAGGGGCTAAAGGGTGAGGGTGCTGTCAGAAACAGGAATAGGTAGGACACTTTAAGGGGACACATTTTGCAAAATGATTGTTTTTTTCAAGTCTTTAACATACTACAATCCCTGTATTTAGACAACCCATTTAAAAATAATTAAAAAAAAAGAACAAAGACTGGTGGATTCCCTCCATTTTAAAATGTGTTTTTCTAAAATTTAAACCCACTAAAAAACTTGCATGTACAAAATAGCTGTTAAAAAAATCCCTCTGAAATTTTACAAGGGAGGTACAGGAAAAAAATTGACCGATGTAGGTTATTTGAGGACATGGGTATGGAGCCCCGGACAAGAACAAAATAAAAAAACCATTTCCCCAGCACGTTGAGTAAAAGAGAAAAAAAGGCCCCAAAAAAAGGGACCGGGTGGAACAGGAGCGTTAACCACCATATTTTTCCAAGTGAAGCTCAATTGGTCCACACTCATACGGGGGCAAGCGCTACACAGGCTTGACGTTACTGAGGGGGCTGAGTTCTCACACTTCCCCCTCCGCACCTGCTTACACGACAGTTTTTCGTTTCTGCTCATCAGGGCATCTTAGCCTGCGTGTTTTAAAAGTGAGGGCGCCAGCCTGGGCCCACCGCACCCACTGTAACTCCAGCCCTGGGTCATGCTGTGGCACAGGACATTTTTTAGTCAATGTCCTTTTAACTAAAATGGTGGTTTAAAAAAAACCCTTTTTCCCACTTTTTTAATCTGGGGGGCAGACAGGTTTAAGGTCAACGCGGTTCAGGACAGGTATATTTAATGTCCAGTTTAACTAAAATGGTGGGGTTTAAAACCCCTTTTTCCGGGACTTTTTTAAACGGGGGGTCAGACAGGTTTAAGGCATACTGCGGTCCAGGCGGGTTTTTTCAATGTCCAGTTTAACTAAAATGGTGGTTTAAAACTCCTTTTTTCCCCCACTTTTTAATCTGTGGGTCAGACAGGTTTAAGGGTCATGCTGCGGCCAGGACAGGGGGGTTTCAATGCCAGTTTTACTAAAATGGGGTGAAAACTCCTTTTTTTTGCACTTTTTTAAAGTGGGCAGACAGGGAAAGTGCATACTGCGGGCCAGGGCAGTTCTAGTCAATGTCCAGTGAAACTAAAATGGGGGTTGAAAGACCCTTTTTTCCGGCACTTTTTAATCTGTGGGTCAGACAGGGTTTTAAGGGCATACTGCTTCCCCGGACAGGGTTTTTTTTTCAATGTCCATTCAACTAAATGGGGTTGAAAGACCTTTTTTCCGGGCATTTTTAAACTGGGGGTCAGACAGGTTTTTAAAGGTCATACGCGGCCAGGGGCAGTTCAGTCAATGTCCAGTTCAATTAAAATGGTGGTGTCCCCGGGAACTCCTGCTATGACGTGGGAAATTTTACTGTGTTTGCCCTTAATTTTTTTCCCTCAGTCAAGAGGTGGATCGGTTTCGCTGGGGGCCATCTTGTTTTTCCCGTTTCCCGTTTGCCCGCATAATAAACCTCAAACCTTTTCCATTCTTGGATTGTGTTTAAGCCCCCTTTCTGTGCAGCTTTAGCCTGGGAAATTGCATTCCCCCTTAGTGTCTCACGTTTGCGGTTTACCCTGAAACCCTTTTTGATACCTACGTGTCATTCAACTGTGCCCTCCTGATTTGACTAGGATCCCTCTACATCTCTGCTGCCCCCCCCCTTTCCCTTTCCATCTGCATTGGGCCCTTTGCTTGTTCAAGCCAGTCCTACCCTTGGATTCCACGTATCCACTAGTATCGTGAAGGGGGTTGAAAGAATCCTTTTTCCGGGAAATTTTTAATCTTGGGGCGACAGGTTTTTAAGGGGCATGCCGGTCCAGGACATTTTTTTTCAATGTCCAGTTTTAACTAAAATGGTGTTAAAATAATACGCCTTCTGGCACTTTTAAATTTTTTGGGGCATGCAGTGTTAAGGGGCATGCTGTGGGGACAAGACGGGATAGTGAATTTGGGTGTGTGACTTTTTTTTCTGTGGCTTTTATAGCCTAAGTGTTGTGCCTAAGATGTAACAGGTATCCATTTGACTGTTTTGGCTGTTAATGACAGCTTCTCCAGCCCTGTTTGGGTGTAAGAATGAAGGTGTTGTTGCTCTCCCATAGACTTTAATGGTCATCGGAGATGATCGACTATCGACAGGGGCGTTGCTAGGGTCCTAAAACATCCGGGGCTCGGGCCCTTTGTGTTTTTCTGGGTAGGGCTGGGTTCACACGACATTTTTCACGCCTCATTGTGAATTGTGGATGTTTTTTAACAGGAAAAACCTACTGTTCCTGTCACTAATTTTCTGCACATCCCTCACAGATCCCGTCCATCTCCTCAGCAGTCACTGTACAGTAAAAATCACCAATGACAAATTTACTTTTCAGAACTTCTCACCTTCATATGACAATACCCCTAAACAGTCACCAAAACATACACCGATACATGGAGCAAATCTACCAGACAAGTGATTGTTACTAAAACCCTCCTACAAAACCAAGACCCAAAACTATTACTACATAAGGATCAAATAATCCTGCCAGACCCCACATGTGACTATCAGCTGTACACAGGCTCTGAAGACATATACCACTGCCATATAGTGACCATATAGTGGTAGTTACTAGCTGTATGTAGACGCTCTGCAGACATATAAGTGATTACACTGCAGTTACATTTAGTGACTCACCGGAGACATCATTTCTGATCAGCGTCGTTCACCTTCCCTTCTCTTCTCCATCCGGTTCACACCTTCATGCTGATTGCTCCCGGCCAATACTCGTCCCTGAGGATTTGGACACAAATATCTTAGAATCCTCACATTTCCAGCAACTCCTTAATTATAGGTATAGCAGTCCCCTCAGTTAGGTATATAGGGGCACTAAAGCAGTATATGGGGCCACAGGCAGGTATATAGGGACACAGGCAGTATATGGGGGCACTGAGGCAGTATATCCGGGACACAAGAAGGTATATAGGGGCACTGAGGCAGAATATAGGGGCACTGAGGCAGCATATGGGGGCCACAGGCAGGGATTTGGGGCCACAGGCAGGGATATGGGGGCCACAGGCAGTATATGGGGGGCACAGTCAGGCATTATAGGGGCATAGGCAGCATATGGGGGCCACAGGCAGGGATATGGGGGCCACAGGCAGGGATATGGGGGCCACAGGCAGTATATGGGGGGCACAGGCAGCATATGGGGGCCACAGGCAGGCATTATAGGGGCACAGGCAGTATATGGGGGCCACAGGCAGGGATATGGGGGCCATAGGCAGGGATATGGGGGCCACAGGCAGGCATTATAGGGGCACAGGCAGTAATATGGGGACCACAGGCAGGGATATGGGGGCCACAGGCAGGCATTATAGGGGCACAGGCAGTATATGGGGGCCACAGGCAGGGATATGGGGGCCACAGGCAGGCAGTATATGGGGGCCACAGGCAGGGATATGGGGGCCGCAGGCAGGGATATGGGGGCCACAGGCAGGCATTATAGGGGCACAGGCAGTATATGGGGGCCACAGGCAGGTATATAGGGGCACAGGCAGTATATAGGGGCACAGGCAGGGATATGGGGGCCACAGGCAGGCATTATAGGGGCACAGGCAGGGATATGGGGGCCACAGGCAGGGATATGGGGGCCACAGGCAGTATATGGGGGCCACAGGCAGGTATATAGGGGCACAGGCAGTATATGGGGGCCACAGGCAGGTATATAGGGGCACAGGCAGTATATGGGGGCCACAGTCAGGCATTATAGGGGCACAGGCAGTATATGGGGGCCACAGGCAGGTATATAGGGGCACAGGCAGTATATGGGGGCCACAGGCAGGGATATGGGGGCCACAGGCAGGCATTATAGGGCCACAGGCAGGGATATGGGGGCCACAGGCAGGGATATGGGGGCCACAGGCAGGGATATGGGGGCCACAGGCAGGCATTATAGGGGCACAGGCAGGGATATGGGGGCCACAGGCAGCATATGGGGGTCACAGGCAGTATATGGGGGCCACAGGCAGGCATTATAGGGCCACAGGCAGGGATATGGGGGCCACAGGCAGTATATGGGGGCCACAGGCAGGCATTATAAGGGCACAGGCAGGGATATAGGGGCACTGAGGCAGGTAAACGCTTTAAAATAACAACATTAATACTCACCTTAACTCCCCCGGCGAGCGCGCTCTGTCCTCTTCAGCCCGCGCTCCTCCGGCAGCTCCTCGGGCGCACGGCCTATGACGCGCTGTGCGCCCGAGGTGAGGCAGCGTCACGATGACATCACATCATCGCGACGCTGCCGGCTGAGGCGCCCGGGGCCGCGGCGGGTCCTCAGCACTGTGAGGACCCGGCGGCCCCGCTGTGTCGGACCCAGAGCCGGTCCGACACTGTCTGCGGAGCAGGGCGCGCTCGCTGCTCCGCAGAAGCCCGCAGCTGCATGTGCGTCCAGCGGACGCACATGCAGCTGAAGGGCCAGTCGGTGCTCCAAGCCCACGGCAGCGGCCTGGAGCCCGGGAGACTCGGGCACAGGGAGTTTTAATTCGGGGCCCGAGCCCCGAATAAAACACCCTAGCGACGCCCCTGACTATCGAAAAACCTTATCGATGGTGGCCGACTATCGACTATCGCCCGATGTCGATAGCCAACGTAATCGCTCAACACTAATGCTTACAAAAAGAATTGTAATGCACAAAACTACTACTACTATGTAGTGCAATAACAAATAAACACATATGCGTTCAGCAGTTCACGCAGGTATTTGCTGCAGGATTAAGTGTATGGCCACACGGAATATGGAAAATGCCAGTCGGATTCTGTTTAAAAATCTGAGCAGTATTTTATAATCTTTTGCATGGTTTTGGGGGATGGTTCTGTATGCGGTTTGCGGATTCACCTGTCTCCCATAATCATTGAATTGCACACCTTCTGCCCAAAAACCGGACGGAAGATTGTGCATGTGAAAAGTTTTTCGTAACGTGGTGGCTGAAAAAACTTTAAGCTGAAAATCTCTTCAGTGTAAACTACTGAACGGATTTTTTATTAAAGTCAAAAGTTTCTGATCGGTTTTCAGACAGTTTCCAAATCTGCAAACCGTCTGAAAATCCGATCAATAAACCATGCCATGTGGACGGATGCTAACAAGAACTTCTCTCCTTAATATTAAATCCCACACCTATGACAAAGACACACTATAGAACGATACACTCACAAGCTCACACATTCGCTCTTTCAATTCAGTTTTAAACTTTTTTTCCTATCGTTCTGAAGTGGTGCTGCAAACTAATCCTTCAGGATACGAGACAATGGAGATTTTGGAAATCTGTATCTCAAATGTGTTTTCCTTCTATTTTGGACTTTCCCATATTACTCTACATTCAACCCTCACCTCTACTTGTTCATCCAGGGCCTTTAGCACGAGTTGCACTTTTCCTTTGCATGCTTTGTGTTGTTCCTACGTCAGTCAATTTATGTTGTAAATACACTATACTTAATGCTTTAAACCCATTTGTGTCTCTTATTTTAAGTAACCTTGGGTGTGTGAGTGACAAATTTTAGGTTTCATTTTTTAATTCTGCAGATAAACAGCAATTTGACAACTAATACTTAAATGTTTTAGTAAAATAAAAGTATCTTGATGCAAACCTGTCAAATAAAGCATAAAGCAATGGCCCCCAACCTTTTTTTCCACCAGGGGCCGTTTTTATGGAAGATAATTGTTCACAGCCCAGTGGGGGCCAGGTTATCGGGGGCACGGTTATTAGCAGCAGGGTTATGGAGGGAGTTGGATGTTTAGAATCACACAAAAAAAAAACCACAATAAATTGTATACTGTGTCATTTAGGGATATAGTATTGGGTAACAAGTATTTTATAACTGGAGTCTGATTGTCAGCTCTCAAGATCAGTATTATATTAATAATGCTGACCCACAGAGCTGACAATCAGTCTGGGGTAATATTGATCAGTTCTGTGGGTCAGCATTATACATAAAATACATATGTAATCAGCTCTGTCATTATAAAGGTATATGCCCCCTGTAGTCATTATAGAGATATATGCCCCCCAGTAGTCATTGTAGAGATATATGCCCCCCTGCAGTCATTATAGATATATGCCTCCTGTAATCATTATAGAGATATATGCCCCCAGTAGTCATTATAGATATATATGCCCCTGTAGTCATCATAGATATAGGTTCCCCGAAATCACTATAGATATAGGTCCCCTATAGTCATTGATAGATATATATGCCCTCTGTAGTCATTGTAAATATAGGCCCCCTGAAGTAATTAGATAGTGACTCCACTGCTGCATCACACTCCCTGCATTGCTGATTAAAACGGCCGCGCAGAGTAGATGCTGACCGCCCGGTCTGCGGCCCGGAGGTTGGGGATGCGTGGTCTAAAGAAACATTATTCTATATATTTGACCATAAAATAACCAACAATAAAGTCATTGTGTATGTTTTTCACTTTTTTTCCCTTAACAAATATATTCTTCTGTGCAGTAGCTCACGAATGTCTGTAAAAGTGGCCTAATTTGGTTTCTTCTTTCACATAACATTAACAGAATCATTTCTATAGTTTAGACTGAGACATTGAAGAAGAAAAAATAGAATTTCTTTTGACTTTTATTCTTATTATGCACTGTTTAAAGAAACGGTTCTCTTCATTCTTTTAACCTTTGTTCCACAGCTTTCATTTTTTAGAAAACAGATATAGTTATGACAGATGCAGTTCAAATGTTTTACTGATGTCCTAAAAAACAAATGGTCAACAATTATGCTACTTTCTTTGGTAGTATTGTTTTGATCACTCTTTTGTCAAGAGCATTTCAAAGACTTAAAAACATAGATAAAAACATAAATATAGATAAAAGAGACAAACTGCAGAGGGAGAAACGTATTGGGAAGGGGAAAATTTACATACATTATGTATAGACTGCTGTATTGGTTTAGTAGGTATGTAGAGATATACAGTTTGCAATTATAGCGGCTTGTAACAACATGACCTTTTAAATAAAGCTGATCATGAAATGCTCCTGCGTCCCCAATATTTATGTTTGAGGAGCAGATGTTGAGACAAAGCGTATCACAGATGTAGTAGGATTTAAATTGAACCTCATATCATGGACTTTCATGTTATCTGCTCTAATCTCGAAACAAAAACCATTCAAGACATTGGAAAAGTTGAAATAACATTCTGAGCATGGATATTACCTTGCATTACCTGTCACGTTTCTATTTGTTACACATGTACATGGTTAAAAACTATGGGCCTCATGTATGAAAACTATCTAGGTCTAAGACTTTCTTTGTTGCCAATAAGAACCAATTAGAACTCATAGCAACCAATCAGAGCTCCCCTTTCATTTTTTGAGAGCACTTTAGAAATGAACGAAATCTGATTGGTTAATAAGGGAAACAAAGATTGTCTTTGACCTAGACCAGGGGTGGGCAATTAATTTTCCCATGGGGCCGCATGAGAAAGTGCGATGGTTTTGAGGGGCCGGACTAATAAAAACATAGGATGAACGGGGAAAAATTAGGTTTTGGGGGATTATCTTTGTGGAAACTTACTGGAGGATGTATCTATATACCTGCATATATACTGATGATACACAGTAAGGCAGGTATATACAGCTCTCCTCAGGTAGGTAGGTATGTAGATGTATGTCCCCTCAGTCTGACACGTATATACAGCTCCTCTCAGTCAGGTATATAGATATAGGTACACGCAGGCAGGCAGGTATATAGATAGGTACAGCTCCCCTCAGGCAGGTATATAGTTAAAGCTTCACACAGGCAGGTATATAGCTAGTTAGGCCTCCATACAGGCATGTATATAGATAATTAGGGCTCCTCACAGGCAGGTATAGAGATAGTTAGGTGTGTCCCCAGGCAGATATATAGTTAGGTGTGTCCCCAGGCAGGTATATAGTTAGGTGTGTCCCCAGGCAGGTATATATATAGATAGTTAGGTGTGTCCCCAGGCAGGTATAGAGATAGCTAGGTGTGTCCCCAGGCAGGTATATATTATCAGGTGTGTCCCCAGGCAGGTATATATTATCAGGTGTGTCCCCAGGCAGGTATATATGAGGTGTGTCCCCAGGCAGGTATATAGTTAGGTGTGTCCCCAGGCAGGTATATCTCAGGTTGGGGTGTCCCCGGAGGTTTATGTCAGGTGTGTCCCAGGCAGGGATATAGTCAGGTGTGTCCCTAGGCAGGTATATAGTCAGGTGTGTCCCAAGGCGGTATATAGTAGGGGGTTCCAAATTTTTTTGTGCCCCCAGGCAGTAATAATGGGGCTTCCCACAGGAAGGTATATAGTTTTTATGGCCAAAATTAAAAACAACAAACACTAATATCACCTTGGCTTTCCTGCCTTCCGGCGAGCGCGCTCATCTTCATCCCAGGAGCTTCTCGGGCTGGTGACGTGATGACGTCATACCGCCAGCGCCGGGACGCTCCTCCTTCAGCTCCTGGGCCCGCACAGAGTTATTACGGCTAGGAGAGGCAGCGGCGCGGTGAGCGGAGTTCACCGCGTCGCTGCCTAATTCACAAGCAATGTAGCGCTGACGGCCGCGGGGCCTCTCAGCAAAAACCGGCCGGCGGGCTGTCAGCGCTATATTAGCAGACCTGGGAATGGTTTACACGCGGGCCGCTTTCCGACGAGCGGGGGCGGGCCCAGGTCTGACCTAGACAGTTTTCATACATATCCCCCTATATGTTTATTGCTGTTTACTTAAACCTTTAACAAGTTCCTGAAAAGCCCATTAACACTCCCTTCTTACTAGGCACATTTTGCTTTTCTGTAGTACAGTTAGGTTTTAATTAGTGTTGAGCGATTATTATCGACAAAGTTGAAATCGGCACGGTATTTACGTTGATCAGATTTTTTTAGATCACGCGATAATTTAGGTTAAATCTGTGCATAATCTATTAATATCCCCGCCATTTTGGGCGCTTCTGCCATTTTGGCGGCCAGCAAATCAGCTTACAGAATAGAGCAGGGGGAGATGGTGTGCGAAGTCATGACTGGGATGTGTATGGTTGCGATGGCTGGAAAAATCACATGACCTCGGTTTTACATGAACAGCCTTCCTGTTCATGATCAGTGTGTGTAAGCTCTCATAGCATTTAGACTTTGCGCTCTGCCTCTGTCCAAAATCAGCCCTCAGCGAAATTATTCTATTTTTTTCACAGAGACAGCTCTACTTTTAGCTGTGATCCTTAGAACTTAGTTAGATCAGAGATTTGTGTCCGCGGGCGAACACAGATAAGCTCTATAAAGGATACTGGATATTGTACAGCCAAAACTTTGTTTAGACATTGCATTACCTTATATTAGGATACAGATCTTTTCTAGTAACTGAGGTCTATTTGTTAGGTGCAAAACTCCACTTTTTATTTTTTCAGTATTTCTTTTCTTTTGTTAGGTTGTTCTTATTTTACCAAATTTTGGCCCTTGGTCCAGCCTTTTGTTGATTTTTGGGGGCCATTTTGGGGCCAGGTTAAATTTGAATCAGCAACTTTGTAGTCACCACAGGTGAATTGATAGGTGGCCAAAATTTTTACCTTTTCATTATCCTTTGTATCCCCAATTTTCCCAAAAGTTTTTTAAAAGGGTGTTTTTTTCATTTTTGGTCAGTCAAAGCTTTGTTGTAGAGTACTTTGCAGTTAAATTTGAATACAGCAATTTTTGTAGTCACCACAGCTCTATAAAGGATACTGGATATTGTACAGCCAAAACTTTGTTTAGACATTGCATTACCTTATATTAGGATACAGATCTTTTTAGAAACTGCGGGTCTATTTGTTAGGTGCAAAACTCCACTTTTATTATCGTATACATTTCAGAAGGTTTTTTTTTTCACTTTTGGCAGTCAGCTTTGTTGTTAGAGCTACTTTGCAGTTAAATTTGAATACAGCAATTTTGTAGTCACCACAGGTGAAATTGATAGGTGCCAAAAAAATACCAATTATTATCCTAATACAATTCAGATACGTGTTTTTTTCACTTTGGCTCAGGCCCAGCTTTGTTGAAAAAAGCCACCTTGAAATTAAATTTGAATCCAGCAACTTTGTAGTCCCACAGGTGTACTGATAGGTGCCAAAAAATACGGTTTTATTACCCGTTATTTACATTTTTTTCAGCAGCAGCGTGAAGAGGTTTGTTTTTCACTTTTGGTCCCCAAGTTAAGGGGCTTTTTTTTTGGTAATAGAAGGTAACTAGAAATTTTTAAAATTTGGAAAGACAGCAATTTTGTAGTCACCACAGGGGAATTATAGGTCCCAAAAATCCCGTTTATTATCCTTTATACTTTTTCGACAGGTGTTTTTTTCACTTTTGGTCAGTAAGCTTTTTTGATAGAGGTACCTAGCACTTAAATTTCAACCCAGCAATTTTGTTTTGATTGAGGGTTGAGAATAGCTGTGTTTTTGCCTTTCTTTTAATAAGAGACTTTCCAAAACTCTTCATACCTTCTCAAATTTTTATCTTTCTGAACATGGAGCGAAATTCAGGTGGTAAGCGAGCAAAGAGGGGGGAGGACTTTGGAGGTAGAGGACGAGAGAAGGTGCTCCTTCCGTGCTGGTGCAACACGCATGCCAGCGGATCGTCAGTTGCAGGGGCCGTCAGGCCTGTCATCGCTGGGTCAGGGGCCCCGTGAATCTCAAGTAAGAACAGCGTCGCCAATCTGTTTCTTCAGTGGTTAATGCAACCTGCATCCAAAAAGTCTTACCTCCTCGTCCTCCCAGTCACGGGCCACCCAAAAGTCGTCATCAGCATCATCAGCATCCATCCAACATGAAGCAAAGGCAGCCCAAATGTCAACTCGTTTACCCACCCACTGTGGATAATCCATTTTCTGAGACCTCTTTGATGACAAAATGTGGTTTGGGGGCAGAAGGCATGTTAAAAAGATCAAGAGGCAAAGAGGATGATTTTGTCTGCTCTGACGCCCAGTTACTGATGCATCAGAGGAGGATAAGGAAGCCCGGGCAATCGGCAAAAATTCCCGGGCTGTCGGCAAAAAGCTTGCAGTGCCCTTGCTTGTAGCCCGCAGCTTCTGGAGGAAGAAAGCCAGTACGACCAAGTCACCTGTGTTGATGATGATGGTGATGACGACATTGCGGATCCATCCTGGTTATTTTCCGCAGAATTTGCTTGCGAGCCTTCATCACTGGACGAGTAGGAAGACGATGGGGGTAGTGTCAATACGGGTCCCGCCACAAAAGGGAGAGGGCGGTCGCAGAAGTCCGCTGATAGGGTTCCGCGCCCGGTCAGCGGGAACCCCGCTCCTCGCTTATCGCCGTCAAAAAGGTCCCGGACCTCTCATGCCTGGCCTTCTTTGAGCAAGCCTTGATTCCCAGCGATGTCATATGCCGCTTTGCCGTAAACGCATAAGTAGAGGCAAGAATCTTAGGTGTTTACCACCACCAACTGTCTAGTCAGATGCAGCGAAGGGATTTAGTTGAAATGGAGGGTACACTTGGCCAAAAAGGCCAGACCGACCCCGGGCCTCCAACCACTGTCACACCCCCCTGTCTCCCCCTCTTCTCCTCCATCCCCAAGTGTTCCTCAGCTGCCCATGTCTCTCAGAGTCATGATCAGGGATCAGCCTTTCCCCTTCAGCCTCCACGTGCCCAAAGTACCACCAAACACCCCCAAAGACCCATCCTACCCCTTCTCCTTCGCCAGTTTTATGACCCTGCAGCCGTACAGTGGCCAGTCTAGCAGCCAGCCTTCTGTCTTCCAGGTTTGGGAGCAGAAGAAAAAACTTTAACCCAAACCATCCCAAAGCCAAAAAACCTGAATGTCGGCATTGCCAGGCTTTTGGGCCCTTGGAAAGGTTGCCTTTCCATCTGGTTGGACACAGATGGGGTTTCCCCCACGTCTTTGGGCCCTTTGCCTGCCCCCAATACCAGAGGGCCAGCAGGGATTTCTTTGCCAGAAAAGCCACCCCTGCCCTGGCCAGCCACGGTATCTAAAATTTAGCGCTTGTTGCATCGTAGCGGAAAAGTCCATCTGAACCGACACATGGACTTTAAGCCGGCAAGGCCGCTATATCTCTGTTAACAGATCGGGGGACGGAGCCCTTTTTCTCTGAAATCCACAAGGCCTGACAGTTTTCCAAAATTTTTCGATCTTCATTAGGCAGTGGTTGGGGGGGGACGTGAAGGGGGCGATCGCTCTCAGGGGGATCATCTGAGGCAAGTCAGGCCTGTGTTTAAACTGTGCGGAGGAAGCGGAGGAGGAGGAGGAGGTATTCCTAGACACCGAGTTTCCGTCGTCCCTCCTTGGAAAGGGGTTTGGGCACAAATTTGAGGCGGAGGAGGAAGTGAGGAAGATCGTTTGTGTGCCCCTAACCAGAGGTTGGGAAATTAAAGGTTATTCTCACGTGGTTCTTGATGCTCCATTTCCTAACATGTCCTCGCTTAAGGCCACAAAATAAAACGTTACTGGGCGGCCACCCCCCTGGATCCCCGGTAAAAAAACAAAACCAGCCTTTCCTTCCACCCCCCCAAATAAGAGTAAAATGCAGGAAATGGAGCCTTGCTGATTGATAAACTGGGACACTGTTGGTCTCTTCCTTTTCCTCAAATGTCCCGGTTTTTAACAAATCAGGAGTGAAGCGTTTGGGGGCCCAAGTGCCAAAGCGGCAGCAGCAGGAAGGTGGCAACCCTAATGGGGCCCTTGGCAATCTTTTTTTACCCCCTCACCAACGATGCAATGCAGGGCCACATCCAACAAAAAGAGACCGTTAAAGATCATGGTGCACGATTATGCGTCTCAACACCGATGTTTTTGTATGTGTTTGGACCCAATAGACTTCTGGGTACCCAAAATGGAAAAGGGGCCCGAGCTTGTGCCACCCATAGAGGTGTTGCCCTGCCCAGCACCGGTTTCATATTGAGCGGCCTTCAGCACAGCTGGGGATCATTACAGACAAACGCATCCGACTTTCAAAAGAAAAGTGGATCGTTTGATTTCATCAAGATGAAATAGGATGGTCTTGATTTTGTGGCCCAATTGCCGAGGTCCTTTTGTTGGGTCTTTCTTTTCCCTTTCCCAACAGAATGGTCCTCTTGAAAATTTTTTTTAAAATGATAATTTTTACTGCAATTTTTATTCTCTTTTCCAACATTCATTTTGTTGGTTTTGCTGTGAGGGACTATAAAAGCGCAAGGTTTCATGACAAACCGTATTCCCTTATTCATTTTTCTTTAGAATTTTTTCGATTGTCAATGGTTTTGAGGTCTGTTGCTGTGAGATACAGTTTAAAATTTTGGGTCCTTTTGGGGAATAGAAATTGGTTTCTAAGTGGCATTTTCCTCAAATTTTTAAAGCGGCTGGAAGTATTTTTTTTTTTTTTGGGGGGTTTTTTGCTGTGGATACGCAAAATATGGCCCTTTGGAATGGAAAGTGGTTCTAAGTGGCATTTCCCCCTCAAAATTTTTAACAGGGGCTGAAAAGTATTTTTTAAAATTTTTTTGGGGGTCATGTGCTTTAAATGCAGAAATACTACAGGTACTATTATAAAAAAAATGTTGTTTCAAAAGAATTTGTTCTTCACAATTGTCAAAAGTGGCTCAAGGGTCATTTTTTAATTTTTGGGGGGCATTTTGTGGGGACATTCAGCTTACAAAGGCCCTATTGTAAAAAAAATGTTTTTTCAAACAGACATTTTTTTCTTCACAATTGTAAAGAGTGGCCCAAGGGTGATGGTGTGTCAGAAAAAGGGATAGGTAGGACATGTTAATGGACAATATTGAAAAAATTACTTTTTTTTTGCAAGATCTTTAACATGCTAAAAATCCCTTATTGAGAAAAACCATTTAAAAAAATTTAAAAAAAGAAACAAATCAGGGTGGTTTCCCACCCTTTTTTTTAAAAATGTGTTTTCTAGAATTAAACTACTAAAAAATTGCATGTAAAAAAATAGCTGGTAAAAAAAAAAAAAACCCTCTGAATTGTGCAAGGAGGTACAGGAAGACTTGACCGATGTAGGTTATTCAGGGACATGGAGTTAGGAGCACGGAAGAGAACAAAAAACAGGAAATTTCCTCCAGCCGTTGAGAAAAATGAGAAAAAAATCCCAAAAAAAAAAAAAAAGGGCCCTGGATGGTGCTTCCAAGTGAAGCTAAATTTGGTCCGCACCTTACGGAGGGGAAATCGCTACCATTTTTGATGTGTCTGGGGAAAGGTGGGGTTTTCCTCATTCCGCTTCTTCTGCTTTTAGACGATGTTTTCGTTGCTGCGTCATAAGGGCATTTTTAGTGTTAATAGTGACGGACGCCACCCTGGGCTTCACCGGGCACCCACGTAACTCCCCCCTGGGCTGAACCTGCGTTTAATAGATGACAGCGCTACCCCCGGGGCTCTCACTGCCCCCACTGAAAGTTGGCCCTGGAGCTGGCCTCGTTTTAAAAAAGATGGCTGACGGCAGACTGGCTCTCAACGTTAGGGGCAATCAGGAAGCTTCAAATTTCAAAAAAAAAAAAATCTGTTTTGAAAAAGGTGATTTTTGTGGGTTAAGATTTGTCAAAAAGGGCCCGGGCGGACACAAATTGCACAATTTGAGGCTTAAAATTTTTCTGGGCTGGGTCATAGGGGGCCCGCATCATTTGATCTCCGGGGGTCGTCCCAATACTGAAAAGGTTTTGGAGGAAAAATAAAACATTGATTGATTGGCTGAATCACTTCAGAAGCCGGAGGGCAAAGTTTCTCAAACAAAGAAGTATTTTGGGGATGTTGGACTTTGTTTTTACTTAGGGGGTTTTGGTGGCGAATTAACAATCTACAAGAAAAAAAATTTCCCTTTAAAAATGCAGGGGGGGTGTATGTTGTTGTTATCACCTTGAAAAAAAAACAAAATGAAAATAATGAAAAACAATAAAATAAAAACTTCCCAAAATAAATTCTGAAAACAAATGTCATTCCCCAAAAAAATATACAAAATGACAGTCACTGTACAAAATGATGTCCCACTTTGTGATCTGTGGGTCAAACGGTTCGGGGTCATTCTGCGGTACAGGACAGATTTTAGTCAATGTCCATTAAAAACAAAAAGGGTGGTTCAAAGACTCCTTTTCCTGCATTTTTTTAATCTGGGGGTCAGGGGGTTTTAATGGTCATTCTGCGGACGGAAGGTATAGTCTATGTCGTGAAAAAAAAAGGTGGTTGAAAGACTCCTTTTTCCGCACTTTTTAATCGGGGGTCATGCAGGTTTGGGTCATGCTGTGCCCCAGGAAGGTAAGTCAATGTCCAGTTAAAATAAAAGGTGGTTCAAAGACTTCTTTTTTCCGGCCAACTTTTAATTGGTGTAGACGGGTTTTTAATGGTCATATTTTGTGTTCAAAACGGTTTAGTCATGTCCAGTTCAACTAAAATGGGGGTTGAAAGATCCTTTTCCCAGCTTTTTTAAAAATCTGTGGGTCAGGGGTTTAATGGATCTGGGTAAGGACGATATAGTTAAGCCCAGTTCAACTAAAATGGTGGTTCAAAGACTCCTTTTCCGGCCCTTTTTAATTTGGGGGTCAGCAGGTTAATGGTCTTACTGCGGTCCGGACAGGTTTGTCAATGCCCCGAAAAATAAAATGATGGTTCAAAGACCCCTTTTTTCTTGATTTTTAATCTGTGGGTCAGACAGGTTTATTTCATACTGTGGTACAGACGGGAAAAAGTCAATGCCCCATTTTCAACAAAATGGTGGTTGAAAGACTCCTTTTTTCCGGGCCTTTTTTTTTAATCTGGGGCATTCGGGTTTTTTGGCTCATCTGGTTCCAGGACAGGGATATTCAATGTCGTTCAAGTAAAATGATGGTTCAAATTATACTGCTTCTGGCATTTTTTAATTTGGGTCAGAAGGTTTAAGGGTCTGCTGGGTGCAAGACAGGGATAGTGAAAGGTCTGTGGGTTTTTTTTGTGGCTTTTATAACCTAAGTGTGTTGCCCAAGTGTGCCCGTATCCTTTGACTGTTGTGGATGTTAATTCCAGCTTCCCATCGTTTGGGTGTAAGAATGAAGGTGTTGTTCCTCTCCCCGACTTTAATGGTCATCGGCGATAATCTATTATGACTATCGGGGTATTTATTGATAATTGCCCATTAGGACTATCGACCCGATGACGATAGTCAACGTAATCGCTCATCATTAGTTTTAATGCTTTCTTGCTCTCAATTATTCTATTACTTTTTTCATCTTTTTCCATGAAACATTAGACTTTATTTTTATGACATTTTTACACTTTTACTGGACTCCTTAAAAAACTACAAGTTGTACTGAATTTTTCCCCAGAGAGCAAAATATCAATGTGCTCAGCTCCCTATGCTCTAGAGCAAGCATCCTCGAACTGCTGCCCTCCAGCTGTTGGGAAACTACAACTCCCATCATACCCACTGTTATAGATTACATAAATGCATGATGGGAGTTGTAGTACCAACAGGGGAGGGCTGCAGTTTGAGGATGCCCGCTCTAAAAAAATTTCTACCCGCGTTAGTGGACAGGTCCCTTTAAGGGGCATTTTTAAATATTTTTTTCCTGATTTCCCCTGTAACTGCGGCTGATACATTTGGTCCAGTTACATTGTACTTACTTCAGAGTTGATCTGGGTCTGGTAAGACCAGCAGCATCCGTAACTAATGAGCCCCGATGGTCATGTGTCCACCGACGTTGGGAAACAGGAAGCTCACTGACTGTTGTATATACAGTGATTGGGGGGACGATTAATGTTTTGTCTTTTTGTGGGAGTAGTAACTCAACTGTCAGCTCCACTGGAGCACATCAAAAAACATTTTTGAAAAAAATGAACATAGGTGCACACTGCAATATACATACACATTACAATATCAGTAGCCACTATCAACTAATTTCAAAGGGGGGATAGAAACTTTTGGAAAAGCATTTTGCTATTGGAAACATTAAAAAATTTTAGGGGCCGTTCACATGTTTGACAAAAAATGCTTAAGCCACCTCCGAACTTCAAAAGGGACCTCTTTCAGGTGGTTCTAACTTTTTTACCTCTCGTTTTGGGGCCTGTTCAGACACCTAATCCTGGGGGTGAAAGGGAAACAAATTCGAAAATTCATCACTGATTTAAAGCCTGTGAAGGAGGATGGGGTGCAAAAAAAAAAAAATGTGGCTGCCCCTCCCCCCTCATAGATAAAAACAATTTTTGGTTTGCACATCAAAAAAAAATTTTTTAAAAAAATGAACATGGTGCATATGGTGCGGCTGCAATTTCAAACCCTTACAATAAGTAGCACATATCAACTAAGAAAACTATCAAAGGGGAACGCACATGCCAGTCCTTGGAGCGCTATAAAAAAAACAGAAGTCCATGCAGAGATAAACAGACAACATCTGGAAATTTACAATCAACGGGCAGTTGTCAATAAGTAAAGGATCCAGCACTTTTTGGGCTTGAAGACAGTATGTGGATATTATTTTATAATATTTTTTTTACAATATTCAATAATTAGAGCTGGATGAACAAGCAGGCTTCCTGTGCAATATCCTGCCTTCTCCCTATTTCACAAAAGTCTTTAGTTATCGAAAGAAAACGTTCCTACGAAAACCCCACAATAACAATGTTCGTATATCACTAGTGTGGTTACAGAGGCCTTTCGTCTATGAGTCACATATGGCTCACGGCTGATCACTAGATTTTATGTACATATTTGTGCCAATGTGTCATTACACATATACTGTATCAAAAAGATGTTTGCCTCCCTGACATATTAATAATGTGTTTTATTCCTCATTTATGACTTTTATTGACACATCTAAAGGGCTCATTCCAAAGTTATCGTCCATACCTAAAATCACTTTTATTCACCTTGGTATATTAAAAAATTTCCATACTTTCTCCAAAAGGTTCTGTCTACTACACATCCTACAATTTAGTCTTTCTAAAGACTTTCTATACTGAATGTGTCTTTTGTGATTTCATTGTATCCTTTGAGTAATTTCTGGATTTGTGGAAGGACACATTGGTCCCAAAAACCTTTCATTGTCATATCAAATCTTTAGAATACGTCTTTGAAAGATCCAGCAATCCTTGTGCATACGATAAAACTAGTATTTATTTAATCCATTAAAAACATAACATTCACAAAAAGAAACAGTAGACACTGCATGTTTATCCTTGCTGGAAAGAAAATATGTTAGACACTTGGGGCAACATGCATGTACAGGGCTGTGCCACTATTACAGACCTGTTCTCTAGATGTATAAGCAGGGCCTCCAAACCCGGGGTTTAATTTTTTTCGGTCCCGCGGCACTTTGTAATGCGCCCAAGATGTGGGGGAATTCTGGGGGGTGTCGCACCATGTGTATGAATCTACCATTTTGACGGGGGATGGGAAAAATAGGTGATAACTGCTGGAAAGGGCGACCAAATTAAAAGTGGTTTACCCGAGCTGAGTTGAGTTTTGGACAGAATAAATTTTTACCCGCAGTAGAAAAGATCCCTACATTTGGTGCATTCTACACTGCTTTAAAGCTATTTAGAACTGGACTCTATGCACCTAGATTATACATGTCGCCCTTGATGCACCTTCAATGCCTCTGCTAAGCGTTTTGGTTAAACTCCAAAAAACCCTCAGTCTTATAATGGCTAATTTATGATTTTTAAAATTTTTTTGGTATAAAAAAAAAAAAAAAAAAAAAAAATTTCCCCCCATTTCTTTGACCTTGTATATCTCACCACTGTCACCCAGAGACTTGACCTGTAAATTGACACTGCAGGGGTTAGATACAAGCAGGGAGAGAATTCCCTGTGCTTCAATATTTTATTTAAACAAGAGCTATTCCTGTTTCATTGATTAAATATGTACATATAGGTAAATAAATACTATTACTGAATATATTGCTGGTCTGATTTTGCTTCTCTGCAGAGATAGAAGTAAATCTTATCTCCTACTTTTGCTGACAAGTTTCTCTAGTTACTGGCCACCTCTAACTGCTCTCTCTCTGCTCTTACAGGTTGTAGCAGTGGTCCGGGTGATGACTCACTTCCTGTTGTGTTCCTTATGCAGTTGAAACTAGAAGTTTACATACACTATATAAAAAGACATGTTTTTCTCACTATCTGACATGAAATCAGAATAAACCTTACCTACTTTAGATCAGTTAGGTTTACCAGAATTATTTAGATTTGCCAAAAGCCAGAATAATGAGAGAGAGAATTTTAAGGCATTTTTATTACTTTCAGCAAAGTAAAAAGTTTACATACATTTCATTAGTATTTGGTAGTATTGCCCTTAAACTGTATGACTTGGTTCAAAAGTTTTGAATATCCTTCCACAAGCTTCTCACAATAGCTGGTAGGAATTTTGGCTCATTCTTCCTGATAGAACTAGTGGTGTTACTGAGCCATGTTTGTAGGTTGCCTTGCTCACAGCTGCCTTTTCAACTTTTTTCCATACATTTTCAATAGGATTGAGATCAAAGTTTTGTGATGGCCACTTCAAAACATTAACATCGTTATCCTTAAGCCACTTTTTAACCAATTTGGCAGTACGCTTTGGGTCATTGTCCATTTGGAAGACCCATTTCCAACCAAACTTTAACTGGAGATGTTGCTTCAGTATTGCTACATAATTAACTTTCCTCCTGGTGCCATCTGTTTTGTGAAGTGCACCAGTCCCTCCTGCAGCAAAACAACCCCACAACATGATGCTTCCACCCCATGTTTCACAGCTAGGATGGTGTTCATAGGCTTCAAAGCTTCTCCTTTTTTCCTCCAAACGTAACAATGGTCATTATGGCCAAACAGGACATGTCTGCAAAAATGTAGGTCTTTGTTTCTGTGTGCATTTGCAAACAGTAATCTGGATTTTATATGTTTCTTTTGGAGTAATGGCTTCTTTCTAGCAGAGTGGCAACAAAAATAATAAAAGGACTGGGTGGACCCAGAAAGATTAGCAAGATCAGGGTTATTTAGTTTAGAGAAAAGGGGGGACATAATATGTATAAATATATTAAAGGTCAATATATATATTTAAATCCAGGACTGTATCCAGAACAAGGGGCATCCTCTACGTATTGAGGAAAGAAAGTTTCTACATAAATATAGAAAGGTATTCTTTACTGTAAGAGCAGTGAGACTGTGGAGCTCTCTGACAGAGGAACCTGTCATGGTGAATTCAATAACAGGGTTCAAAAATGGTCTTGATGCATTTCTAGAGCGTAATACTATAACAAGTTATAGTGACTAGGATTCTGGAGAAGGGTCGTTGATCCAGTGATTTATTCTATTTTCCAGATTGGAGCTGGGAGGGAATTTTTTCCCTAAAATGAGGACAACTGGTTTCTACCTCATTGGAGTTTTTGCCTTCCTATGGATCAACACTTTAACAAAATAGGCTGAACTGGTGGGACATCTGTCTTTTTTGGCCTTACAAACTATGTAAAAATAGCATAAACTAACAAACAGTGCAGAGAACTTTTAAGGTATCTGTTGAGCTTGAAATTGGGTATAATTTACCTTAGTACATGCTTAAAACATTTCATACATGGGAACACAGACAGTACATTGATTTTGACTTTGATGCTTGGTTTAAACTTTAGTTTTAGATTACTAGATCCACGTGAGAATGCTGCCTCTTACAAAAAGGAATAAAGATAAGGAATGTCATTCCTTTAGCTGACTTTTCCCAAGATTCCACTCCACTCCCTGAAGCTTTTTCTTTTTATTTCATCCTCTTACTACTTCCTGTAATTTCAAGAGGCAGCCCTTACACTGCCTGAGATGTACTCTTATATCTCTTATATCTACTGCTTAAGCAAAAAGTCCAAACCTAAAGGAGCTTTCAAATTTTTGTTTACAGAACTTTTCAGCATATATTGTTTCCGCACCTTTTAGTTATGTACAATAATGTGCTGGATCTCTCCTCACTCAAGATTTGAATGGAAAGACAAGGACCTAAAATAATACAGCATAATGCTAAATTGATATTGACATTTTGAGACAAGGGATATAGAAATCAAGCTGGAACACAATCTTCTAGCAAACTTCTAGCAAGCAAATGAATTCTTAAGGTTGTAGCCTATTTGACATTTGCCAGACTGAGAGGCATGAAGTCTAAGGCTATGTCTACACTACAGTGGACAAAAAACGACCTGAAAACCAGTTTTTTATGGATTTTGCCACTAAAATCCATTTTTTGTTGGCGCTAAAATCTGTTTTTTTTTACGGATTTTGGCGCCAATAAAGTTATCTTGCTTTTACCATTAAAATTCCTTTTTTTTACAGATTTTGCTGCTAATAAAGCAAACTTGCTTCTGTCACTAAAAATTCAGATTTTAGCGCCAAAATCCGTAAAAAAAGATTTTTAGCGCCAAACGCAAGATTTCTTTATTAGTGCCAATAGGACTAAATCTTGACAGAATGTTGACACAGGACTAGCAGAAGAAGACATAGGATAGGCGGTCAGAGAGAAAAAGGCAATAAACAGCAAGTCTATACACTGGACCAACAGGCAAAAACACAGGACTGACTGGTGAAAAGACAGGGAAAGTCATAGGATCAACAGTTGAAACACTGGACCAAAAGAATAAAGACCAACTAGTTAAGACACAGCATTAACACCTTAAGGACCCAGCCTGTTTTGACCTTCCTGACACAGCCCTATTTTTGAAATCTGGCATATGTCACTTTATGTGAGAATAACTTTTTGACACTTTTACCTGCCATGTGATTCAGAGTTTTTTCGTGCACATTGTGCTTTAAGTTAGTAAGAAATTTTTATCCATACAATCCTTGTTTGTTTGTGAAAAAATCAAAATTTCATGAAAATTTGGAAAAATTTGCGATTTTGAAAGTTGCAAAATTTCTGCGTGCAAGACAGATAATTATTCCCCACAAAATAGTTTATAACTAGCATCTACCATATGTCCACTATAGGTTGGCATCATTTTTTAAATGTCTTTTTTTTTTTTTTTACGACATTAGAGGGCTTAGAAATTTAGTAGTAATTTCTCACATTTTCAAGAAAATTTGCAATATACATTTTTTTAGGGACCACTCCAGTTCTGACGTGGCTTTGAGGGGCCCGCATGTTAGATACCCCCATAAGTGACACCATCTGAGAAACTAGACCCCTTAACGTATTTACAACACTATTTGGGAAATTTTTATAACCCTTTAGATATTTCACAGAAATTAAAGCAAAGTGGAGGTGAAATTTCAAAATTTCACTTTTTTTTTGCAGATTTTCAATATATTATCCCTTATTCACTGGAATACGGTACATGTGACTAGGTAAATGCAACTTAATTTCAATTCCCCAGTCTGCCGTTTTTAGAGATATCCCATATGTGGCCCTAGTGCAGTATTTGGGTCAACCATAAGCCCCAGAATAGGAGGAGCACCTACTATACTCTGGGGTCTCATTAAGATTATTGTTCATCCCGCAGCACATAAAATGAAATAAAAAGCGGGTCCAAAAACTCCTAGAAACGCCAAAGTTTTACCCAATTAAAACGTCAGTTCATTCCCCAAAAAAAAAAAGTCCTTATACAGCTCTGTATCGGAAAATTAAAAAATGTATAGCTCTCAGAAGATAGCGATGCATAAATATTTTTACCCCACTAAAAAAAACTTTCTTTTTTTTTTTTAAATGCTTCAACATAAAAAAAACGATATAAATAGGGTATCGCCCTAATCGTAGCGACCCAAGAGTAAAGCTAACTAATCACGGATACTGCACGGTGAGCCCTGTTAAAAATAAAAATAAAAAACATACTAGGATTGCAGTATTTTCTTCACCCTGCCTCCAAAAAAATGGATTTAAAGCGATCAAAAAGCCTTGTCCCCCAAAAATTATCTTAATAAAAACGTCAACTCATCTTGCAAAAAAACAAGTCCCTACACAGCTCCAAAAACACAGAAAAAATTTAAAAGTTATGCTCTCAGACTATGGCGATGCCAAAAACGTATTTTCCTGGTTGAATAAAAGTGTTTTTATTGTATAAAAAACAGTAAAACATAAAAAAATATACAAATTGGGATCGGTAATCGTATTGCCTGCTGGTAAAAACTACC